>JARQOC010000158.1:0-132129 GCA_033576535.1 Allobates femoralis | reverse complement strand
AACTAAGAGATGTATGAGGGACATGCTGGGCTCCATGAGGGACGCTATGCTGGGGGAAATAAGAGACATGATGGGAGAAATGAGGGCAGAAATGGCAGCCTTAAGTGAGAGAACCTCACATATTGAAACTAAAATGGCTGATTATGCTTCAGCCCACAATAATCTAGCTGATAGCTACGATGTGCTAGATAGGGAAATGAGCACAGTTCGTGCATCCCTGTGTCACCTGGAAGACGGGCTACGCAAAAACAACTTAAAATTAAGAGGGGTGAGAGAATCACAAGAAGGAGAGGATCTCCCTGCAGTGGTCACAGCCTTCCTAGCAGCAGCTCTCCCAGCAGCAGCTCCAGAAACCCTGGAGATTGTGAAAACATATAGACTACCTAAACCTGCTAAACTTCCAAAAGAGATTCCTAGAGACATTTTAATCTCTTTCTCAAGCATTAAAACAAGAGACGCACTTTTACAAGTCATGAGAGCGAATCCTGAGCTTCCATCTCCTTTTGAAAAGTCAGCAGTGTACCCGGATCTTTCCCCGGGCACGCTGGCCAGGAGACGTGAATTCGCCCCAAGCTGTCAACTACTCAGAGAAAAAGGAATCCAATATGCCTGGGGCACCCCGGTCTCTGTGAATTTTAGATACAAGGGATCTAGACATCCATTTGCATCTCCAACTCAACTGCGCAGAGCTCTACGCTCATGGAACTTAACGCCATCCCCTGCAAGTTCACCGCACACCCCAGAGACGGGGTCACGGAGACCTCAGCTTTGAAATATGTTTTAGATATGAGAAGAAACTTGGGAAAACAGGTCTTCGGTCTGTGTGGATCGACCTGTCCTCCTGAGATTACCCTTTGGTCCCCTACACCGGACCCCACCTGCCGTGACTCCTCTGGAACTGTGGGAGGAGGTGGACCCCCTTCCATTTGTGTTGCGACCGGTTGGACTCGGTCGCGCAAAGGGAAGGTCCAACTAAGGGTATCTCAGTACCCCCACTAGTCAGACAATTGAGGTCTGACGTCAGTTTGGTTTACATAAGTGTTTTCCCTTACCCTTTTTCCTTCCCCCTCCTACCCCCCCCTCTGACTATCTTTCTGTCTCTTTCTCTTTCCCCTACTTACTCTTCGGCCCCCCTTACTTTTGTCTAATTTTCTAACCTTTCACCTTTGACACTTTCTTTTCTCCCGAGGTCTCCCCTCGTGGGGTTTGAGGTTGGTGGCCATGTCTGCAGTTTGCCCATCCAGGTCTGTATCCTCCTCAACATTGAATGTAGCTTCGCTTAATGTAAAGGGACTAAACTCCCCAGCTAAGCGGTCTTTCTTATGGCGGGAGACCCGAAGGCTGCAGACAGATGTGATCTGTATACAAGAAACTCACCTCCTAGCTGAAGACAATCATCGGCTAAGCAACCCCACCTTCCCGCACATCTATTTTGCTAATCATAACGTTAAGAAGGCATGTGTGTGTATTATGGTGAGCAATAGAGTCCAGTTTCAGCAGACATCAGTAGAGGCAGATTCACAGGGAAGGTTCCTCATTCTGAACTGCCTCATCTCGGGAGAGCCGTACACGATAGTGACGGTTTATGCCCCCAACATGGGACAGTTGAGGTTCCTGAGAGCCCTGTTCAAACAGTTACACTGCCCATCTGACAGCTCCCTGGTGATTTGTGGAGACTTCAATCAGATCATGGAATCTAGACTGGACTCTTCAGCTCCACGGGTAAGAGGGAGGGGGAGTTGGTGGACCTATGCAGGGAATTCAGACTCCACGATGTGTGGCGCTACCTCCACGCAGAGGAAAGGGATTACACTTTCTTTTCCAATAGTCACAAAACATACTCCAGGATCGACTTCTTTCTGGTAGGTGAAAAAATCTTGCCCCGCTGCAAGACAGCCGAAATTGGGTTGATCTCGTGGTCAGACCATGCGTCTGTCACACTAGGGATCAACCAGGGGCAAAATAGAGGCGTACCACGTTGTTGGAGGATGAATGTTAGCCTTCTTTCCGATCAAAACACCTTAGATGACTTGGGTAAGAACCTGGAGGATTACTTCCAACTTAACGACACGGGAGAGATTGCAGATGGGACCTTATGGGCGGCACATAAGGCTGTGATTCGCGGCCTCCTCATACAGAAGGCAGCTCAGGCTAAGAGAGCTAGAGAGGGGTTGTGGAAGGAATGGATGGAACAGATAGCAACCTTGGAGAGATCAAATAAGGCCAGCCCAACTCCTCAACTATCCTCCCAGATCTTTGCTCTCCGTACGAAACTAAGATCCCAACTACTCTATCAGCACGAGTTGGGCCTAAGGAAACTTCGTACCCAATACTACGCTGCAGGAGATAGGGCGGGGAAGCTATTGGCCAGGAGACTCAAGAAAAGGGTATCCCATTCAATGGTGACGTCCATGGCCTCCCCAGACGGAAAAATAATAAGGAATCCGAGGGAAATAGTTGAAGTAATGGCAGACTTCTATTCAAATCTTTATAACCTGTCAGACGACCCCATGACGCATCAGCCGGCCTTAGACAATATCCAAACTTACTTGATGGGGCTCGACCTCCCGACGGTCCCCCCGGACATGCTCACTTCCCTGAACCAATCTTTCTCCCTCACGGAAGTAACTAACATAATCTCATCTCTCAAATTAAATTCAGCCCCAGGCCCAGACGGTCTGACCAATGAATATTATAGAGTGTTCTCCCCTCATTTGGCTCCATACCAGCATGATCAGGCACATGTCAGCCAAGCACCCGACTTTGTGGGAAGTACAACAGAGTCGAGGAGCGGTGCTTGCTGATGTCACTGCTACGTCTTCGCCTGTTGTTGGCGCGAGCCAATCCCCTGTCCATGCTGGCCGCGAACAAGCCTCCGGCCCTGCACCTGAAGTTGCCCACGCACAAATTACACCACCATCAAGCACGTCCTTGTCCCAGCGCAGCGTTCAATTATCCATTCAGCAAACATTTGAACGCAGGTGCAAATACGTTGCCAACGCCCCACATGCCACAGTCCTGAATGATCATATTTCGCGACTCATAGCGCTAGAAATGTTGCCTTTCCGGCCGGTGGAGACGGACGCATTCCGCGACCTGATGGCGGCTGCTGTCCCACGTTACTCGGTCCCCAGCCGCCACTATTTCTCCAGATGTGCCGTCCCCGCATTGCATAACCACGTGTCCAACAGCATCACACGTGCCCTGAACAATGCTGTTTCAGCCAAAGTCCACCTGACCACAGACACGTTGACAAGTGCTTGTGGGCAAGGCCGCTACATCTCCTTGACTTCACACTGGATTAATATTGTGGAGGCTGGGACCCAGTCTGAGCGAGGGACGGAACAAGTCCTTCCCACACCAAGGATAGCAGGCCCTACCTCTGTCAGGGTTTCACCGACACTCTACAGCTCCGGAATGTCATGCTCTTCAGCCTCCTCCTCCTGCGCATCCTCATCCACTGTACCCTCCACACCAGTCCCAAGCTGGAAGCACTGCAGCACTGCCTCTGCAAAGCGGCAACAGGCTGTGCTGAAGCTAGTCTGCATAGGTGACAAACCCCACAATGCAGAAGAGGTGTGGACAGCTCTGAAACAGCAGGCAGATCACTGGCTCACACCTCTGAACCTAAAGCCAGGAAAGGTCGTGTGTGACAATGGCCGGAACCTGGTGGCAGCTTTGAGGCGAGGGCAGCTGACGCATGTTCCATGCGTGGCCCATGTGCTCAACCTGGTGGTTCAGAGGTTTGTGAAGTCATACCCAGAGGTGTCTGACCTGCTGGTAAAAGTTCGGCGTCTGTCTGCACATTTTCGCAAGTCACCTGCTGCTTCAGCTGGCCTTGCCGGCTTTCAGCGCCGTTTGCGTCTTCCGGCCCACAGTCTGGTGTGTGATGTCCCCACACGTTGGAATTCAACTCTGCACATGTTGGTCAGGATATGTGAGCAGAAGAGGGCAGTTGTGGACTACCTGCATCACCTAAGCCGTCGGGAAATGGGTCAAACTCCACACATAACACCTGAGGAGTGGAGATGGATGTCGGACCTATGCACCGTCCTCCAAAACTTTGAGGACTACACCAAGATGGTGAGCGGCGATGACGCCATTATTAGCGTCACCATACCACTACTCTGCCTTCTAAAACGGTCTCTGCTGAAAATCAAAGAGGATGCATTGCAGGCCGAGCGTGATGACTTTGAGCAAGAAACAGTAGTGGGTGTGGGTGAAAACACACAGCCCAGCCTCATCTCATCACAACGTGCAGTGGAGGACTATGACGAGGAGGAGGTGGATGAAGACATGGAGCAACTCTCTGGCCAAATTGAGGATATGACATGCACACCAGTCATACCCTCGATTCAGCATGGCTGGCCAGAGGACAGGGGAGATGAGGAGGAGGAGGAGAACAGCATGTTCAGTCATCGTGTTGGTCTGGATACTGAAGTGATGGCTGTTAAGAGTCTGGCGCACATGGCTGACTTTATGGTAAGCTTCCTGGCTCGTAACCCTAGCGTTCAGAACATCTTGGCCGACAATCAGTACTGGTTGGCAACACTGTTAGACCCACGCTACAAGGAGAACTTTATGTCTCTCATTCCTGAGGCGGAGAGGTGAGCCAAAATGCAGCAGTTCCACAGGGCCATAGTCACGGAAGTAGTGAAATCATTCCCCTCACAAAACGCTAGCGGCATAGGTCAGGATTCGGTGGACAACCAAGGCGTACGGCCGAGAGGGGCACAAGTCCAATCCGCCAGAGGTAGGGGAACAGTCTTTACGATGTGGGACAGTTTTCTCAGCCCCTCACGTACCACAGCCCCTGAGGTGCGGGGTAGTGCCACCAGAAATGCTAAGTTTGGGCAGATGCTGAAGGAGTACCTTGCAGATCGAACAACTGTACTGCGAGATTCCTCTGTGCCTTTCAATTATTGGGTCTCCAAGCTGGACACGTGGCATGAATTGGCTCTCTATGCCTTTATCAGAGCGTGTTTTCAGTGCTGCAGGTGGAAACATCACTGATAAACGCACCCGCCTGTCAACTGAAAATGCTGACAGGCTGACTCTGATCAAGATGAACAAGGGTTGGATTGGGCCAGACTTCACCACACCACCAGCAAATGACAACTGAATTAAAATTTTGTTATGTGAATTTGCCATGTACCTCCACTCACCCATGGGTACACACTTCAGGACTTTGCCTAATCGCTGGACTGCTCCTCCTTCTCCTTATGTGACACCATGATGACCGTTACAATAATTAGGCTGTTGTTTGAGGTATACCCGCAGTGGTAAATTTTTTCGCCCATTCTTTTAGAATGGGCATTACAACGACACGAGACCCACTCCTTTTCAATGGGAAAAATGTTTTGAGGCCCTCCTGCACGTCTCTATCCAGGGACAAAGAGGAGCCTCCCAATTTTTGGCTGCCCTGACCAAAGGGCTATTCTACAATACACCCACTTGAGGGTTACAGGCCCCACTACATGTCTGTATGCATGGGTCATTGTTGAACCTCCTAATTTTTGGCTGCCCTGGCCAAAGGCCTAGGCTAAAATACACCCACTTGAGGGTTACAGGCCCTACTACATGTCTGTATGCATGGGTCATTGTTGAACCTCCCAATTTTTGGCTGCCCTGACCAAAGGGCTATACTACAATACACCCACTTGAGGGTTACAGGCCCTACTACATGTCTGTATGCATGGGTCATTGTTGAACCTCCCAATTTTTGGCTGCCCTGACCAAAGGGCTATACTACAATACACCCACTTGAGGGTTACAGGCCCTCCTGCACGTCTCTATCCATGGACAAAGAGGAGCCTCCCAATTTTTGGATGCCCTGACCAAAGGGCTATACTACAATACACCCACTTGAGGGTTACAGGCCCTCCTGCACGTCTCTATCCATGGACAAAGAGGAGCCTCCCAATTTTTGGCTGCCCTGACCAAAGGGCTATATCACAATACACCCACTTGAGGGTTACAGGCCCTCCTGCACGTCTCTATCCATGGACAAAGAGGAGCCTCCCAATTTTTAGCTGCCCTGACCAAAGGGCTATACTACAATACACCCACTTGAGGGTTAAAGGCCCTACAACATGTCTGTATGCATGGGTCATTGTTAAACCTCCCAATTTTTGGCTGCCCTGGCCAAAGGCCTAGGCTAAAATACACCCACTTGAGGGTTACAGGCCCTACTACATGTCTGTATGCATGGGTCATTGTTGAACCTCCCAATTTTTGGCTGCCCTGACCAAAGGGCTATACTACAATACACCCACTTGAGGGTTACAGGCCCTCCTGCACGTCTCTATCCATGGACAAAGAGGAGCCTCCCAATTTTTGGCTGCCCTGACCAAAGGGCTATACTACAATACACCCACTTGAGGGTTACAGGCCCTCCTGCATGTCTCTATCCATGGACAAAGAGGAGCCTCACAATTTTTGGCTGCCCTGACCAAAGGGCTATATCACAATACACCCACTTGAGGGTTACAGGCCCTCCTGCACGTCTCTATCCATGGACAAAGAGGAGCCTCACAATTTTTGGCTGCCCTGACCAAAGGGCTATACTACAATACACCCACTTGAGGGTTAAAGGCCCTACTACATGTCTGTATGCATGGGTCATTGTTGAACCTCCCAATTTTTGGCTGCCCTGGCCAAAGGCCTAGGCTAAAATGCACCCACTTGAGGCTTACAGGCCCTCCTGCATGTCTCTATCCATGGACAAAGAGGAGCCTCCCAATTTTTGGCTGCCCTGACCAAAGGGCTATACTGCAATACACCCACTTGAGGGTTACAGGCCCTCCTGCATGTCTGTATCCAGGGGCATTGGTGAACCTCCCAATTTTTGGCTGCCCTGACCAAAGGGCTATACTACAATACACCCACTTGAGGGTTACAGGCCCTCCTGCATGTCTGTATCCAGGGGCATTGGTGAACCTCCCAATTTTGGACTGCCCTGGCAAAGGAAGATACTACAATACACCCAGTTCCTCAAAATGGGCACATTATTTCAAGACAGGGCTTCATGTTCGTCTCTTCTCAGGGTCATCGTAGTGCCGCACAATGTTTTCACGTAAAATCTTTCATGTAATCACAAAAAGTAACATACACCAGCTGTATCTCACTATTGGGTATGTGCCCTTAACATTTCCACCCTAAATATTCATTTTGGTGTCATTTTGGAAGGTTTTCTGGAGACTCCGTAAAATTGGCGTGAAACTCGGACAACATTGTTCACAGCTGTGACTTTTCAGTGAGAAATGCTTCCAGGGGTCTTCCCCATGGTGTTGCCATGTCATTTCAGCACTCTTCTGAGACTTTTGTGACATTTTTAGGGTTTTTCCATGCTGCCGGCAGTCATTTCATAAAAATACTCGTGTCTCCCATAGGATAACATTGGGCTCGTTACTCGGGCCGAGTACACGAGTATCTCGGGATGCTCGGCCCGAGCTTCGAGCACCCGAGCATTTTAGTACTCGCTCATCACTAATTATTATAAGAAAATTCCACCCACAAAAACAGCCTAACCCAGTAACTATGATGTACATTAGAGAAGTGCTGTAGGAATGAAGTCAAGAAAGTCTGACCTCTGGGCACTGGGGTCTGGGTGGTGGGGGAGGTAGAAAGAGAGGGTGTAAATCTAAGTTTAGATTATAAAATATGATGATAGATAATAGGTTTTATGCTCACCCTTTTGATGTCTTTACTTTCTCATGTAAAAATTCCTTATGTGGTCAATTTGCTTATCCACTCTTTAGTGTGCTTGCCTCCTGGCTTGCAGCTACGTCCCAGAAATGACAGAGCTCCCAGCCCGGAGTCTGTTGGGTGTGTCCACAGAAAGAAATTATCTGGTATATAGATGAGCGCTCCCAGTTCCAGAAAGACACCATCCAGATTCTTCTTATTTTCCAAAAAAGTAATTTATTCCATCAGTAATGTAGTGGAGAACATACAACGCGTTTCGGCATTACAGTAAGGATAAATCTTCCTCAGGTATACATGTGTACTAATATTTTCTCGTTATATAGGATCTGAGCTCTTAGCATAATTAGGTTCATTAACTAAGTGCTAGGTCAGGTTGCCTGGTTAATGAGAAATCCCTGATTGCCTCTCCTTAACTCTCTGGGAGACCTCTGCTTTTTTTCTATATCTATAGATAAAGTGTATATTTAAGTGCATAATACCGTATATATAAAATATATAAGACTGGCATCAACCGTATGCGTAGGTGCTGGCAGAAAATAATTATACTTACAGCAATAGATATCTGCCGCGACACTACTATATATATGAAAAAATTCAAATTAATGAGTGGCACTGAAAAGAGAAGATCAAACTGCAATGTGCAAATGTGTAATGCAGTAAACTGCCCTGTGCTTAAGTTGAAAACAGAGGTCTTAGTCTCATCAGCGGCCACTGAGGATCAAGCCTGGCACCCACTTCAAGGGGCCTCCTACTGCCAGGTCCTGACACTATGCCCTAGTGATATGGTGAACTGGTGGAATCTGTGTGGGCTTATATGTCTAAAGATGTAATTAAAAACAGGTGTGTGCTAGGACCTCACACTGGAGTCCATGAGTGGTTACCAGACTATGAAAAGAGGAAAGGGGAAAATTGTATAATGGGAGCTCAGTCAAAAAAGACAATATGTAAAATATATAAGACTGGCATCAACCGTATGCGTAGGTGCTGGCAGAAAATAATTATACTTGCAGCAATAGATATCTGCCGCGACACTACTATATATATGAAAAAAATCAAATTAATGAGTGGCACTGAAAAGAGAAGATCAAACTGCAATGTGCAAATGTGTAATGCAGTAAACTGCCCTGTGCTTAAGTTGAAAACAGAGGTCTTAGTCTCATCAGCGGCCACTGAGGATCAAGCCTGGCACCCACTTCAAGGGGCCTCCTACTGCCAGGTCCTGACACTATGCCCTAGTGATATGGTGAACTGGTGGAATCTGTGTGGGCTTATATGTCTAAAGATGTAATTAAAAACAGGTGTGTGCTAGGACCTCACACTGGAGTCCATGAGTGGTTACCAGACTATGAAAAGAGGAAAGGGGAAAATTATATAATGGGAGCTCAGTCAAAAAAGACAATATGTAAAATATATAAGACTGGCATCAACCGTATGCGTAGGTGCTGGCAGAAAATAATTATACTTACAGCAATAGATATCTGCCGCGACACTACTATATATATGAAAAAATTCAAATTAATGAGTGGCACTGAAAATTGGGCTGAAATGTCACCCCCTCGGCTTATACACGGGTCAATACGGTAATCCTATGGGTCCGGGTGCTGGGGAGGCTGGAGGAGGCGGGGGGAGAGGCTGCTGACAGCGGCCCATCTCGTGGGGCCGCTCATTAGATATGCACAGCTCCCCCCGCCCATCACAGCGGCAGGGGGAGCCGTGCATACAGCTCCCAGTGTATACAGCAGCCTCCCAGTGTATACAGAAGCCCCAGTGGCACTCGCCCCCCCATATTGAGAGGAGCCCCCACACTTTTCAGAGCCCCGCAGTGTATACAGAAGCCCCAGTGGCACTCACCCCCCCCATATTGAGAAGAGCCCCAACACTTTGCAGAGCCCCCCAGTGTATACAGAAGCCCCCCCCAGTGGCACTCGCCCCCCCCATATTGAGAAGACCCCCACACTTTGCAGAGCCCCCCCGCTGCATAATCTTACCATCCAGGGTCTTCACTGCGGGTCCTGTCATCATCGCGCTGTGTTCCGGTCTCACGTGACCCGGCGCGATGACGTCATTCGACTGCGACCGCCGGGTCACAAGAGACCGGGAACACAGCGCGCGAGGATGGACTGCAGGACCTCCGGTGAAGAAGACCCTGGATGGTAAGATTATGCAGCGGGAGGGCTCTGCAAAGTGTGGGGGCTCTTCTCAATATGGGGGGGCGAGTGCCACTGGGGCTTCTGTATACACGGGGGGCTCTGCAAAGTGTGGGGGCTCTTCTCAATATGGGGGGGGTGAGTGCCACTGGGGCTTCTGTATACACTGGGGGGCTCTGCAAAGTGTGGGGGCTCTTCTCAATATGGGGGGGGCGAGTGCCACTGGGGCTTCTGTATACACTGGGGGGCTCTGCAAAGTGTGGGGGCTCTTCTCAATATGGGGGGGGGCGAGTGCCACTGGGGCTTCTGTATACACTGGGGGGCTCTGCAAAGTGTGGGGGCTCTTCTCAATATGGGGGGGCGAGTGCCATGGGGCTTCTGTATACACTGGGGGCCTGCTGTATATACCCCCGGGGGCCTGCTGTATCCTGGGGGCCTGCTGTATATACCCCTGGGGGCATGCTTACACCCCTGGGGGCCTGCTGTATTCCCCTGGGGGCCTGCTGTATACCCCACTGCTGGGGCCTGCTGTATACCCCACTGCTGGGGCCTGCTGTATACCCCACTGCTGGGGCCTGCTGTATACCCCACTGCTGGGGCCTGTATACCTGTGCTGGAGTCCACCCTCGGCTTATACGCGAGTCAATAAGTTTTCCCAGTTTTTGGGGGCAAAAGTAGGGGGTCGGCTTATACACGGGTCGGCTTATACACGAGTATATACGGTAATTAGTAAAAAATAAAAGTTGTATGTTCATAATAAAACACAATGAAAATAATACAATAAAATACATTAAAATCTGTCTTCATAATAAAACATCATTATTCATTTTATGTTTTTATTATTTATTATGTTTTATTGTATTTTATGGCAGTACCTCACTAGAAAAATGGTTTTAAAATGAATAATGATGTTGTTTTATTATGAAGACAGATTTTAATGTATTTTATTGTATTTTTTTATTGTGTTTTATTATGAACATACAACTTTTATTTTTCACTAATTATTATGCACTTAAATATAGAAATATAAATACCGTATATACTCGTGTATAAGCCGACCCGTGTATAAGCCGACCCCCCTACTTTTGCCCCCAAAACCTGGGAAAACCTATTGACTCATGTATAAGCCAAGGGTGGACCCCAGCACAGGTATACAGCCCCCAGCAGTGTGGTATACAGGCCCCCCCAGTGGTATACAGGCCCCAGCAGTATATACAGTAGCCCCAGTGGTATACAGGACCCAGCAGTATATAAAGCAGCCCCAGCTGTATATAGAGCAGCCCCAGTGGTATATACAGCAGCCTCAGTGGTATATACAGCAGCCGCAGTGGTATATACAGCAGCCCCAGTGGTATATACAGCAGCCCCAATGGTATATACAGCAGCCCCAGTGGTATACAGCAGCCCCAGTGGTATACAGCAGCCCCAGCAGTATGTACAGCAGCCCCAGTGGTATATACAGCAGCCCTAGTGGTATACAGCAGCCCCAGTGGTATACAGGCCCCAGCAGTATATACAGCAGCCCCAGTGGTATATACAGCAGCCCCAGTGGTATACAGCAGCCCCAACAGTATATACAGCAGCCCCAGTGGTATATACATACAGCAGCCCCAGTGGTATACAGCAGCCCCAGCCGTATATACAGCAGCCCCAGTGGTATATACAGCAGCCCCAGTGGTATGCAGGCCCCAGCAGTATATACAGCAGCCCCAGTGGTATACAGCAGCCTCCCCAGTGGTATTCAGCAGCCCCAGTGGTATACAGCAGCCCCAGCCATATATACAGCAGCCCCAGTGGTATATACAGCAGCCCCAGTCGTATACAGGCCCCAGCAGTATATACAGCAGCCCCAGTAGTACACAGCAGCCCCAGTGGTATACAGCAGCCCCAGCAGTGTATACAGCAGCCCCAGTGGTATATACAGCAGCCCCAGTGGTATACAGCAGCCCCAGTGGTATACAGCAGCCCCAGCAGTATATACAGCAGCCCCAGTGGTATACAGCAGCCCCAGTGGTATATACAGCAGCCCCAGCGGTATATACTGCAGCCCCAGCGGTATATACAGCAGCCCCAGTGGTACACAGCAGCCCCAGTGGTATATACAGCAGCCCCCATCAGTGGTATACAGGGCATACAGGGCCCCCCCTTGATGCCGCACACCTGTAAAGTAATAGATCATTATACTTATCCCTGTCGTTGTCACCGCCGCAGCCGCTCTGACACCGCGCTCCTCCGGGTCTTCATGCTTCTTCCTCCGGTGCACAGACAATGACGTCATTGCCTGCTCCAGCCGAAGGAGGAAGCAGGAAGAAGCATGAAGACCCGGAGGAGCGCGGTGTCAGAGCGGCGGCGGCGACAGCGACAGCGACAGGGATAAGTATAATGATCTATTACTTTACAGGTGTGCAGCAGCAAGGGGGGCCCTGTATGCCCTGTATACCACTGAAGGGGGGGCGCTGTATACCGCTATATGACTCGTGCATAAGCCGAGGGGGAGACTTTTCAGCACATTTTTTGTGCTGAAAACTCGGCTTATACACGAGTATATACGGTATACACTTTGTATAGATATAGAAAAAAACATAGGTCTCTCAGAGAATTAAGGAGAGGCAATCAGGGATTTCTCATTAACCAGGCACCCTTACCTAGCACTTAGCATAATTATCTAAGAGCTCAGACCCTATATAAAGAGAAAATATTAGTACACATGTATACCTGAGGAAGGCTTATCCTTACTGTAATGACGAAACGCGTTGTATGTTCTCCACTACATTACTGATGGAATAAATTACTTTTTTGGAAAATAAGAAGAATCTGGATGGTGTCTTTCTGGAACTGGGAGCGCTCGTTTATATACCAGATAGTGATGGGCGAATCTACTCGCTAGGACTCGTTACTCGGCGAGTAGTAAGGGACTCGCAGGACTCGGTACTCGGCGAGTTTCCCAGCGAGTACTCGCAAAATAACGAGTCCAATGCAAGTCAATGGCAATCCTAGATTTGTCAGTTTACTTTTTCTCACTCGCTAGACTCGCTATATCACATCGCTATGTAGCTTGAATCTCCCCCAAATCGTTTAAAGATTTGCACCGCTTCACAGATAATCGCTGTCAGCAGCGAGTCTTAGAGAGTCCACGAATCCGAGTCCTGTATTCTGTATTCGGGACTCGCGAATACAGAATCTGTTATGTTCCGACAAAGCTTCCGAGACAGCCTAGCGTGTTAGGTCAGAAAACTTGTGAAGATGGACAAGCATGTTAGCCAATCATATTCAGTAATGCCACAGCCATGTTGGTTGTGGCAGGACTATGATTGGCTGCTGTCCATCGTGATGCCTATGTCATGTATGACAGGCAAGGCTGTATATAAGCCTTGCCACTGCCATTTTGGGCACATTTCTCTGAAGATCTGAGCTAGAGCAGGGTGAGGTAGATTCTGGAGCAGATCATAGGGATTGTCAGTCAGTGTAGGGAACCTTAAAAATTCCTTATATTAACCCCAAACAGCTCTTGTGAGAGCTAGCAGGAGGACAGAGGAGTACTGTGTACTGTGAGACTGTAGGCAGGCAGGGAAGCAGGGAGCTGCAGCCTTACAGTGCTAACAGGAGCGACCTCATAGCTTCGCTTACTCACTCAGCTGTTCTAATAGCTGAAGTCAGAGGCTTAGCTGAGGTACTATTTACAATTTTTTTTCAGCTGATAGATTTTGGGTCCTAAAAACCCCTTCAGCTTTATTTTGTTTGTGGCAGAACAGTGCGTTGCTGCTCTCCTAGCTGCAAATAGCACGTACGCCACCTACTTGTGCGACTACTTGTGCGCACTTAATAATTTTTTCAGGGAATAGTGTGCTGCTTCACTGCCAAGTGTTAGCACACACTTAACCCGCCAGTAAGTGACGCCTGCAGCAACACCAAACTCCATCTCGGTGGCTGTGCGCACTTTCTAATTTTTTCAGGGACTAGTGTGCTGCTTCACTGACAAGTGTTAGCACACACTTAACCCGCCAGTAAGTGACGCCTACAGCAACACCAAACTCCATCTCGGCGGCTGTGCACACTTTCTAATTTTTTCAGGGACTAGTGTGCTGCTTCACTGCCAAGTGTTAGCACACACTTAACCCGCCAGTAAGTGACGCCTACAGCAACACCAAACTCCATCTCGGTGGCTGTGCGCACTTTCTAATTTTTTCAGGGACTAGTGTGCTGCTTCACTGACAAGTGTTAGCACACACTTAACCCGCCAGTAAGTGATGCCTACAGCAACACCAAACTCCATCTCGGTGGCTGTGCGCACTTTCTAATTTTTTCAGGGACTAGTGTGCTGCTTCACTGCCAAGTGTTAGCACACACTTAACCCGCCAGTATGTGACGCCTACAGCAACACCAAACTCCATCTCGGTGGCTGTGCGCACTTTCTAATTTTTTCAGGGACTAGTGTGCTGCTTCACTGCCAAGTGTTAGCACACACTTAACCCACCAGTAAGTGACGCCTGCAGCAACACCAAACTCCATCTCGGTGGCTGTGCGCACTTTCTAATTTTTTCAGGGACTAGTGTGCTGCTTCACTGCCAAGTGTTAGCACACACTTAACCCGCCAGTAAGTGACGCCTGCAGCAACACCAAACTCCATCTCGGTGGCTGTGCGCACTTTCTAGTTTTTTCAGGGACTAGTGTGCTGCTTCACTGCCAAGTGTTAGCACACACTTAACCCGCGAGTAAGTGACGCCTACAGCAACACCAAACTCCATCTCGGTGGCTGTGCGTTTGTCAACAATGTCACAAAAACCACAATTTCCGAAAAAAGATGTTGCAAAGGGACGGGGACGAGGTCGTGCCCAAGAAGGCACTGGTACAGGTAGACAGACGAGGATTGATAGATCTCTCTTTCTCCCGTCTAAAATTACCAGTACTCAACAAAAACGTGTCTTGAGGCCGGAAGAGATAGACCAGATAACATCTTGGATGGCTGATAACACCTCCACCATTGGTTCTTTCAGTACACAATCGTCCGTGCCAACTCAGTCAAGTGTCGCTACAGACAACGCAGGGCCATCCAATCCTCAAAGGCTTCCTATTTCCTCAAGCCATCGGCAGCCAGAGGAAAACTTGGAGTGCGACCTTGGTCACTCCGATGATTTATTTGGTTCGTATTAGCACTCAATTCCATCTGGCCTTTCTTTAGCACTGCCTGACAAGATACTTGAAGAAGACGTAATGTCTATTCATGCCCAAAGTTTGGAAGCACCTCGTACTGAAGAAAGCCACTTTCACCAAAGGCATACAGCATCTCAGGAGGTGGATGATGATGACGATGATGAGACACACATCTCATCTGGCCAGCCTGCTCAGTCACGTTATCCAGAAGACTTTGAGGATGAAGGCGTGGATGATGAGACCACAGATCCTACCTGGACCCTTGGCATGCATAGCCAACAGAGCAGCCAGGAGGAGGAAAGTGGCTATGTACCACCGCCAAAAGCACCAAGGCTTACTCCTTTCTCTAGAACACAAACTGTGAGAACAGTTGGCCAAATTGTGTCAACTGTTGCACAAACTGTAAACACAGTTGCCCAAACTGTGTCAACAGTTGGTGTGGTACAGAGTCATCCTCCTTTGCCTCCAATTCAACATAAAGGCCGAAAAGCCATTGTGTGGCAATTTTTTAAGGATGCCCCATCTGTACCAAATGTGGTTATCTGTAACATCTGCCATGCAAGGCTAAGCAGAGGCCTGGGAAAAAAAAAACCTGAGAACCAGCAGTATGCGTAAGCATATGTCTGTTAAGCACCCAATTCAGTGGTCGGCCCATCAGGGTTCTGAATCAGTGCCTTCTGATCCCAACACTTCCAGGCCACCTCAGATCCATCCTTCACCAGCTAGTGTTCAGGCATCAGCTCCTGCTGAAACGTACTCCTCCGAAGCTGCGCTACAAGAGAGACTTGACAGTAGTCAAGCCACTGGTGTGTGTGCGGCAAACGTCCAGTTGTCTGTGCCACAGCTGAATGAAAGGCAAAAGAAGTACCTATCGACACACCCATTTTCCCAAAAAATGACTGCTAAAATTGCAAAGTTTTTAGCTGTGGAAATGCTGCCGTTTAGGCTTGTAGGTACAGAGTCTTTTCGGGAGTTGTTGGCTGTGGCGGCACCACGATACACTGTACCCAGCCACCACTCTTTCTCACGTAGTGCCGTCCCCGCGTTACACCAGCACGTTGTTAACAACTTAAAGCGTGCACTAACAAATGCTGTAACCGCCAAAGTCCACCTAACAACGGACACGTGGACAAGTACTTGTGGACAGGGCAGATACATCTCAGTAACGGCTCACTGGATCAACCTGGTGGACAGTGTCCCAACTTTGCAAAGTGGAGCATCTGAAATACTGCCAACTCCACGAATAGCAGGCACAACATCATTCCGGGTGGCTGCACTCATCATATATGTCCAGTACGCAATCTGCTTCTGCAACTTCCTTGTCCACTGCTCAGCTGCCCGCACCATCACGTCCAAGTTGGGAGCTTTGCAGTAGTGCTTAAGCTTCAGAAGAGCCTGTTGTCACCTTGCTGATCTGTCTAGGTGACACACCTCACACTGCAACTGAGCTGTGGAAGGGTCTTAAGCAACAGACTGATGAGTGGCTGGCCCCACTGCAACTACAACTAGGTCTTGTTGTGAGCGATAATGGACGAAACCTTGTAGCGGCACTGAAGCACGGTAACCTTGTTCACGTGCCTTGCCTGGCTCACGTGCTGAACCTAATAGTTCAGAAATTCCTTAAAATATACCCCGAGTTATCTGACCTACTCGAGAAGGTGAGGCGAATTTGCGCCCATTTTAGACATTCGTCCACAGCAGTTGGCAGTCTTTCAGCCCTTCAAAACAAATTTAATTTGCCTAAACACCGGCTAATTTGCGACATGCCCACGAGATGGAACTCAACATTCCATATGTTGGCAAGGTTTAATGAGCAGCAGAGGGCAATAGCGGAATATCAGCTGCAACATGCCCATCTCCACGGAAGTCAGACCAGACACATTACTACTTTAGAGTGGGTCTGGATCGCTGATCTTTGCGAGTTGCTGGACAACTTTGAATACTGCATCAAACTTGTCAGCGATGATCAGTCCATTATCAGTCTCACCATCCCCATGCTCTGTTTGCTTAAGGAATCGCTCCTGAATCTGAAAACAGAAGCTTTGAGGGCCCAGCGGATGGCTATGGAGCCAGAATTTAACATCGCTGATCCTAGCCAGCCAAGCCAACATCAGCAGGCTACTTTGGGTCTGGAAGAAGAAGGTGATGAGGGTGATGATGAAGAAGATTCATTTTTCTGTGGTACTGATGTGAACCCTGATGGTACTCCCAACCCTACGTTTATGTCAGTACAGCATGGGTGGGCTGAAGAGGAGGAGGCGGAGACTAATGTAGAGGCCATGATGCGTAGTGATCCTCATTCTGTTGCAACCGAGGAGATGAGTCTTAGCACATATGGCTGACGTAATGTCTCAATTAGTGATGAGCGAGTACTAAAATGCTCGGGTGCTCGAAGCTCGGGCCGAGCATCCCGAGATACTCGTGTACTCGGCCCGAGTAACGAGCCCAATGTTATCCTATGGGAGACACGTGTATTTTTATGAAATGACTGCCGGCAGCATGGAAAAACCCTAAAAATGTCACAAAAGTCTCAGAAGAGTGCTGAAATGACATGGCAACACCATGGGGAAGACCCCTGGAAGCATTTCTCACTCAAAAGTCACAGCTGTGACCAATGTTGTCCGAGTTTCACGCCAATTTTACGGAGTCTCCAGAAAACTTCCAAAATGACACCAAAATGAATATTTAGGGTGTAAATGTTAAGGGCACATACCCAATAGTGAGATACAGCTGGTGTATGTTACTTTATGTGATTACATGAAAGATTTTACGTGAAAACATTGTGCGGCACTCCGATGACCCTGAGAAGAGACGAACATGAAGCCCTGTCTTGAAATAATGTGCCCATTTTGAGGAACTGGGTGTATTGTAGTATCTTCCTTTGCCAGGGCAGCCAAAAATTGGAAGGTTCAACAATGACCCATGCATACAGACATGTAGTAGGGCCTGTAACCCTCAAAAGGGTGTATTGTAGTATAGGCCTTTGGCCAGGGCAGCCAAAAATTGGAAGGTTCAACAATGACCCATGCATACAGACATGTAGTAGGGCCTGTAACCCTCAAGTGGGTGTATTGTAGTATAGACCTTTGGTCAGGGCAGCCAAAAATTGGGAGGTTCAACAATGACCCATGCATTCAGACATGTAGTAGGGCCTGTAACCCTCAAGTGGGTGTATTGTAGTATAGGCCTTTGGCCAGGGCAGCCAAAAATTGGGAGGCTCCTCATTGTCCCTGGATAGAGACGTGCAGGAGGGCCTGTAAACAAGAACTGGGTGTATTGTAGTATAGCCCTTGGGCCAGGGCAGCCAAAAATTGGGAGGTTCAACAATGACCCATGCATACAGACATGTAGTAGGGCCTGTAACCCTCAAGTGGGTGTATTGTAGTATAGGCCTTTGGCCAGGGCAGCCAAAAATTGGAAGGTTCAACAATGACCCATGCATACAGACATGTAGTAGGGCCTGTAACCCTCAAGTGGGTGTATTGTAGTATAGCCCTTTCGTCAGGGCAGCCAAAAATTGGGAGGTTCAACAATGACCCATGCATTCAGACATGTAGTAGGGCCTGTAACCCTCAAGTGGGTGTATTGTAGTATAGGCCTTTGGCCAGGTCAGCCAAAAATTGGGAGGTTCAACAATGACCCATGCATACAGACATGTAGTAGGGCCTGTAACCCTCAAGTGGGTGTATTGTAGTATTGCCCTTTGGCAGGGCAGCCAAAAATTGGGAGGCTCCTCATTGTCCCTGGATAGAGACGTGCAGGAGGGCCTGTAACCCTCAAGTGGGTGTATTGTAGTATAGCCCTTTGGCAGGGCAGCCAAAAATTGGGAGGCTCCACATTGTCCCTAAATAGAGACGTGCAGGAGGGCCTCAAAACATTTTTCCCATTCAAAAGGAGCGGGTCTCCTGTCGTTGTAATGCCCATTCTAAAAGAATGGGCGAAAAAATATACCACTGCGGGTATACCTCAAACAACAGCCTAACTATTGTAACGGTCATCATGGTGTCACATGAGGAGAAGGAGGAGCAGTCCAGCGATTAGGCAAAGTCTTGAAGTGTGTACCCATGGGTGAGTGGAGGTACATGGCAAATTCACAAAACAAAATTTTAATTCAGTTGTCATTTACTGGTGGTGTGGTGAAGTCTGGCCCAATCCAACCCTTGTTCATCTTGATCAGAGTCAGCCTGTCAGCATTTTCAGTTGACAGGTGGGTGCGTTTATCAGTGATGATTCCACCCGCAGCACTGAAAACACACTCTGATAAAACGCTAGCGGCAGGGCAGGCCAGGACTTCCAAGGCGTAGAGAGCCAATTCATGCCACGTGTCCAGCTTGGAGACCTAATAATTGAAAGGCACAGAGGAATCTCGCAGTACAGTTGTTCGATCTGCAAGGTACTCCTTCAGCATCTGCCCAAACTTAGCATTTCTGGTGGCACTACCCCGCACCTCAGGGGCTGTGGTACGTGAGGGGCTGAGAAAACTGTCCCACATCGTAAAGACAGTTCCCCTACCTCTGGCGGATTGGACTTGTGCCCCTCTCGGCCGTACGCCTTGGTTGTCCACCGAATCCTGACCTATGCCGCTAGCGTTTTGTGAGGGGAATGATTTCACTATTTCCATGACTATGGCCCTGTGGAACTGCTGCATTTTGGCTGACCTCTCCGCCTCAGGAATGAGAGACCCACGCTACAAGGAGAACTTTATGTCTAACAGTGTTGCCAACCAGTACTGATTGTCGGCCAAGATGTTCTGAACGCGAGGGTCACGAGACAGGCAGCTTACCATAAAGTCAGCCATGTGCGCCAGACTCTTAACAGCCATTACTTCAGTATCCAGACCAACACGATGACTGAACCTGCTGTCGTCCTCCTCCTCCTCCTCATCTCCCCTGTCCTCTGGCCAGCCACGCTGAATCGAGGGTATGACTGGTGTGCATGTCATATCCTCAATTTGGCCAGAGAGTTGCTCCATGTCTTCATCCTCCTCCTCCTCGTCATAGTCCTCCACTACACGTTGTGATGAGATGAGGCTGGGCTGTGTGTTTTCACCCACACCCACTACTGTTTCTTGCTCAAAGTCATCGCGCTCGGCCTGCAATGCATCCTCTTTGATTTTCAGCAGAGACCGTTTTAGAAGGCAGAGTAGTGGTATGGTGACGGTAATAATGGCGTCATCGCCGCTCACCATCTTGGTGGAGTCCTCAAAGTTTTGGAGGACAGTACATAGGTCGGACATCCATCTCCACTCCTCAGGTGTTATGTGTGGAGTTTGACCCATTTCCCGACGGCTTAGGTGATGCAGGTAGTCCACAACTGCCCTCTTCTGCTCACATATCCTGACCAACATGTGCAGAGTTGAATTCCAACGCGTGGTGACATCACACACCAGTGTGTGGGCCGTAAGACGCAAACGGCGCTGAAAGCCGGCAAGGCCGGCTGAAGCAGCAGGTGACTTGCGAAAATGTGCAGACAGACGCCGAACTTTTACCAGCAGGTCAGACACCTCTGGGTATGACTTTACAAACCTCTGAACCACCAGGTTGAGCAAATGGGCCACGCATGGAACATGCGTCAGCTGGCCTCGCCTCAAAGCTTCCACCAGGTTACGGCCATTGTCACATACGACCTTTCCTGGCTTTAGGTTCAGAGGTGTGAGCCAGTGATCTGCCTGCTGTTTCAGAGCTGTCCACACCTCTTCTGCAATGTGGGGTTTGTCACCTATGCAGACTAGCTTCAGCACAGCCTGTTGCCGCTTTGCAGAGGCAGTGCTGCAGTGCTTCCAGCTTGGGACTGGTGTGGAGGGTACAGTGGATGAGGATGCGCAGGAGGAGGAGGCTGAGGAGCATGACATTCCGGAGCTGTAGAGTGTCGGTGAAACCCTGACAGAGGTAGGGCCTGCTATCCTTGGTGTGGGAAGGACGTGTTCCGTCCCTCGCTCAGACTGGGTCCCAGCCTCCACAATATTAATCCAGTGTGCCGTCAAGGAGATGTAGCGGCTATGCCCACAAGCACTTGTCCACGTGTCTGTGGTTAGGTGGACTTAGGCTGAAACAGCATTGTTCAGGGCAAGTGTGATGCTGTTGGACACGTGGTTATGCAATGCGGGGACGGCACATCTGGAGAAATAGTGGCGGCTGGGGACCGAGTAACGTGGGACAGCAGCCGCCATCAGGTCACGGAATGCGTCCGTCTCCACCAGCCGGAAAGGCAACATTTCTAGCGCTATGAGTCGCGAAATGTGATCATTCAGGACTGTGGCATGTGGGGCGTTGGCAGCGTATTTGCGCCTGCATTCAAATGTTTGCTGAATGGATAATTGAACGCTGCGCTGGGACAAGGACGTGCTTGATGGTGGTGTAATTTGTGCGTGGGCAACTTCAGGTGCAGGGCCGGAGGCTTGTTCGCGGCCAGCATGGACAGGGGAGTGGCTCGTGCGCACAACAGGCGAAGACGTAGCAGTGACATCAGCAAGCACCGCTCCTCGACTCTGTTGTACTTCCCACAAAGTCGGGTGCTTGGCTGACATGTGCCTGATCATGCTGGTGGTGGTCAGGCTGCTAGTTTTCGTACCCCTGCTGATACTGGCATGGCAGGTGTGGCAAATGGCCTTTTTAGAGTCTTCTGGAGCCAACTTAAAAAACTCCCAGACTCGGGAAGACCGAACATTTGCACAGGCACCTTGAGTCGTGTTGTTGTTCCGGGGAACGGTTGCCTGCCTTCTGCCTGCGGACGCAACCCTGCTTCGTACTGCCTGTTGGGATGCTACGCCTCCCTCCCCCTGTGCACTGCTGTCCTCGCTCTGCATATCCTCCTGCCATGTTGGTGGGTCAGCTACTGGATCATCCACCACATCGTCTTCCTCTTCCGCACCCTGATCCTCCTCCTGACTTCCTGGCAATTGTGTCTCATCATCGTCGACCCCTTGTTGAGACACTTTGACAACGTTCCGTTCGTGAGAACGTGGCTGTTCAAATATTTGGGCATCTGTACATACCATCTCCTCATCACCCACTTCAAGAGGAGGTGGCGACAGGCCAGATTCTGCGAATGGATACGTGAACAGCTCTTCCGAGTGTCCTAGTGTGGGATCAGTAATGTCCATGGACGTGTACTCGGCCAGGTGGTAGGAAGGAGGATCAGGTTGGGAAATGTGCGGTGCAGTATCACGGCTACTGACAGTTGACCGTGTGGAAGACAGGGTGTTTGTGGAGGTGCCCATCTGACTTGAAGCATTATCCGCTATCCAAGTAACAACCTGTTGACACTGGTCTTGGTTCAACAGTGGTGTACTGCTGCGGGCCCCAAGAATTTGGGACAGGACGTGCGAGCGAGGAGATGTGGCCCTTTGTTGTTGCGAAATTAGTGCTTGCACACGACCTCGGCCTCTGCCTGCACCACCATCACGTCCACTTCCTTGTTCCTTGCCAACGCCTTTGCGCATTTTGCCTGTATAGAGCGACAACAGTCTGGTGACTGTTGAGATCACAAGAGATTAGGATTTTAGTTCCCTAACCTGTATCAAGGTATGACGTACACCAGTCTGGTGACTGTTGAGATCACAAGAGATTAGGATTTTAGTTCCCTAACCTTTATCAAGGTATGACGTACACCAGTCTGGTGACTGTAATGGTTTCAGGAGAGGATTTTAGTCCCTAACCTGTATCAAGGTATGACGTACACCAGTCTGGTGACTGTAATGGTTTCAGGAGAGGATTTTAGTCCCTAACCTGTATCAAGGTATGACGTACACCAGTCTGATGACTGTTCAGATCACAAGAGATTAGGATTTTAGTTCCCTAACCTGTATCAAGGTATGACGTACACCAGTCTGGTGACTGTTCAGATCACAAGAGATTTGGATTTTAGTTCCCTAACCTGTATTAAGGTAGTACGTACACCAGTCTGGTGACTGTAATGGTCAAAGGAGAGGATTTTAGTCCCTAACCTGTATTAAGGTAGTATGTACACCTGTCTGGTGACTGTAATGGTTTCAGGAGAGGATTTTAGTCCCTAACCTGTATCAAGGTATGACGTACAACAGTCTGGTGACTGTAATGGTTTCAGGAGAGGATTTTAGTCCCTAACCTGTATCAAGGTATGACGTACACCAGTCTGGTGACTGTAATGGTTTCAGGAGAGGATTTTAGTCCCTAACCTGTATTAAGGTAGTACGTACCCCAGTCTGGTGACTGTAATGGTGTCTGGAGAGGATTTTAGTCCCTAACCTGTATTAAGGTATGACGTATAACAGTCTGGTGACTTGAATGGTTTTAGGAGAGGATTTTAGTCCCTAACCTGTATCAAGGTATGACGTTCAACAGTCTGGTGACTTGAATGGTTTTAGGAGAGGATTTTAGTCCCTAACCTGTATCAAGGTATGACGTACAACAGTCTGGTGACTGTAATGGTTTCAGGAGAGGATTTTAGTCCCTAACCTGTATTAAGGTAGTACGTACACCAGTCTGGTGACTGTAATGGTGTCAGGAGAGGATTTTAGTCCCTAACCTGTATTAAGGTAGTACGTACACCAGTCTGATGACTGTAATGGTGTCAGGAGAGGATTTTAGTCCCTAACCTGTATTAAGGTAGTACGTACACCAGTCTGGTGACTGTAATGGTGTCAGGAGAGGATTTTAGTCCCTAACCTGTATTAAGGTAGTACGTACACCAGTCTGGTGACTGTAATGGTGTCAGGAGAGGATTTTAGTCCCTAACCTGTATTAAGGTAGTACGTACACCTGTCTGGTGACTGTAATGGTTTCAGGAGAGGATTTTAGTCCCTAACTTGTATTAAGGTAGTAAGTTCAAGAGTGTGGTGACTCTAATGGTCACAGAAAAGCATGGATTCCGATCTGTATCACCCTGCCTATATCCTCCTAGATTAGTCCTGAGAAGGACTGTTCTGGTCACTGGAAAGCTTGGACTCCGATCTGGATCACCCTGCCTATATCCTCCTAGATTAGTCCTGAGAAGGACTGTTGTGGTCAGCAGCAGCAGTTTGCAGCCCTGCTCCGGATCTACCTGTAAGGGCCGCAAATCTGTCCCTAAGCAGCAGCAGACACTCTCCCTACACTGACTGTCTGGATGGCTGTGTGCCGAGCACAGCGCGCCGGGAGTTATAAAGGCTCGGTCACGCTGTGCAGGGCGGCCAATCACTGCTATGCCACAACTAACAGGGCTGTGGCATTGCAGTGGTCTGCTAGCCAATCCCTGCACGTGGGCTGGCTCTCAAAAGAGCGCCAACATGCAGAGATGACGACCACGAGCACAGCACGAGTATCGCGAGATTACTCGGTGCTCGGCGAGTAGCCCGAGTACAGTGATACTCGTGCGAGTACCGAGTAGTGGCGAGCATGCTCGCTCATCACTAGTCTCAATGTCTCTCCCAAGATCCACGCGTCATTCACATATATGGCAGCAACCTCTATTGGTTGTCAACCTTTTTGGACCCCAGATACAAAGACAAATTTCCGTCGCTGCTGTTGCAGTTACCCAGGGGCTTAACAATGGATTTTTTCAAGACTGTTGTTGTTGACAATTTGATGTCCATATCACCGTCTGACTCCGCTGTACCCCGAAGAATCACCTCTTTGCAACAGCAGCCTTTGGTTGGGACACAAACGTCATCAATGTCAAGAAGAGGTGGGGGTAAGATGTCCACCAACTGGGCGATGTTCAACAGACCTTCCAATCAACAACAGATCATGCCTACGGTCACCTTGAGTAGGAGACAACAATTTTCCAACATGGTGAATGAGTATGTCAGTGACAGTACCAGCTTCCTAACCGACCCTTCAGTACCCTTTAATTACTGGGTTTCCAAGCTTCACACTTGGACAGAGCTCGCTCTGTATGCCTTGGAGGTGCTGGCCTGCCCAGCTGCTAGTGTGACATCAGAGCGTGTTTTCAGTGCCGCTGGGGGTATAGTCACTGATAGAAGGTCACGGCTTACTACTGAAAATGCCGACAGGCTGACTCTCATAAAGTTCAACAAGGACTGGATATCATCGGAGTTAGTAAGCCCCCCAGACGACAGTACCCAAATGTAGTGTAACCTAATCTTAATTAATAGGATTGGAATATTGCGCTTTTAACTTTATGCCCTTTTAAGACAGGAAGTATCGGCATCTCCCTCAGCTGAGACGATGTGATAAGTCATGTTCCTGAAACATTTGCGGCATGATAAAAAAAAATACACAATCAGTAAACATCTTTTTACTTTACAAGTGCATCCGCTTGTGAGCATTTCTAATTTTTATTTTTTGTTAAAAATACAATGCAGCCCCTTGGGCTAATTTTTTGAGGCAACAAGCCTATACCTGCATCGAAGACGTTGCTTCTCCTATGCTCTCAGGACAAGCAAGAATATAGTATGGGCCACACGCCCTCCTCTAATTCTAAAAAGAGTTTATAAAGCCCTTTGAGCTAATTTTTTGAGGCAACAAGCCTAAGCCTGCATCGTGGACGTTGCTTGTACTATGCTCGTAGGACAAGCAAGAATATAGTATGGGCCACACGCCCTCCTCTAATTCTAAAAAGAGTTTATAAAGCCCTTTGAGCTAATTTTTTGAGGCAACAAGCCTAAGCCTGCATCGTGGACGTTGCTTGTACTATGCTCGTAGGACAAGCAAGAATATAGTATGGGCCACACGCCCTCCTCTAATTATAAAAAGTTTATAAAGCCCTTTGAGCTAATTTTTTAAGGCAACAAGCCTAAGCCTGCATCGTGGACGTTGCTTCTACTATGCTCTCAGGACAAGCAAGAATATAGTATGGGCCACACGCCCTCCTCTAATTCTAAAAAGAGTTTATAAAGCCCTTTGAGCTAATTTTTTGAGGCAACAAGCCTATAATTCATCATTGACCATTGCATGCCCTTTGCTTCAAGTGCTAGGTACAGTTGGACATGGGCTCTGAGGCCTGCTTAATTTTTTTACAATACATTTGTCCCATGCACTGTTGCAATGTTTTAGAGACAAACGTACGCCGAAGAGAGTGAACAATTGAAGGCGATGGTCCTTTATGAATACAACAATAATTTATGTTACGACGTTGCAAATGGATTTCAGCGCCGATAAAACTTCACAAACTGCATTGTACCTGTAGACGGGACACACATGTTTATCTAAAAGCCCACAAGAATGTGATAATCAGCTTCAATTATTAATGGAAATGTAAACCCCAGGCCAAATCCCACCTTAGGTGTATCCCATAAACTGACCTGACATTCTTGACTAAGTGTTCGTGTGGAAAGTGTGTGAGATTTCCAAAATCATGGAATGAGTGTATTACACGTGACACATACAACTGATATGTGGCTGTCAAAACAAATATTTTAATTAGGTGGTAGACTTTAATGCCTGTTGGCTTTCTAAGTATGTTTTCTCTGTGTGTTATTCTTTCCACCTTTTTTTTTTTTTAAGCCATCCAAA
Source organism: Allobates femoralis (assembly GCA_033576535.1). Lineage (NCBI taxonomy): Eukaryota > Metazoa > Chordata > Amphibia > Anura > Aromobatidae > Allobates > Allobates femoralis. The sequence continues at coordinate 105,692 of JARQOC010000158.1, read as the reverse complement.
AGCCACATTTAGTAACATAACATAAAAAAAAGAAACTCACCGAAAGGGGGTTAAGGTACCAAATTGCTACCTAAAAAGTAACATAAAAAGAAAGATTTTTCTCTTTTTGAGATATTATTTTTGATAAAAACTTCAATAGGTCCATTACACTAGAGGACATGGTTACTTCGGCCACCATTGTCTTCCATAATGATATCTACGTCACCCTCATGGATAGGCATGTTGATGACGTTGAGCGCCTGGTTGATGTCCTCAGCCAATGGCCTTTCATATTCTGCCAAACCTCTTGACCCAACATTAGGCACATTCACCGGTAAAGGCTCATAGGGTCGCCACAAGGTATGTGCAAGAGGGGGTCCAACAATACTCTGTGAGCCCAGCAGGGGTCCTGGTTGGCCTGGCTGCTGGCGGTGTGACCTTGCCAATAAGTTCTGTTCTGAACGCTGCCAACTCTCCAGCATATTTAAGACCCGTGTGGGGCTGTTGGGGGGCACATCAAGTACAATTTGGACGGCTGCCCTTGCACTGAGTCTACGCTCATGTGGAATGTGTGTTAGATATCCAATGAGACTGTGTGCAAAGGCAGCCGCCCACTGTACTGTGTTAGGGTCTGCATTGGATGCACCAACCACCCCTACCCAGGGAGCAAAGTAATTAGGACCAATAACACTCGAGCCATATCTGTGTAAAGGTGCCAAGCTGGGGGTGAAGGCACCTGTGTTGAAGCTGTAGGAGGCCCCATAATCACGCCAAAATGCTGATGATGGATCAGCTCGGCCACAGCTGGACCGAAGTGGGGCAGGGACATAATGGCAGGGAGCCGGAGCAGGGACAGAGGAACAAGGAAATGGACCTTGCATCGAAGACAACTGAAAACGAGCTGGGGCAGTGCAGGAGGGAACAGGACCAGGGCCACTGTTGGACTGCTCTATATCATGGCCAGAGCTACAGGGGACCACAGCGGCTGGAACACCGGATGGCCGATAAACTGGTGGAGCCGCCAGAGCCATACCACTCACAGCATGTTCTTCTACAGGCTGCGGTGGTAATGGTGGTGGAAGCTGATCAGCCACCGGTTGGTTGGGGTCCGGCATCACCTCATCTGCTTCATCCACATCCTGTTGCTGGTCTGGTCTGTCCGGATGTTGAACAGCTGCCCCAGCGGCCTCCTCTGCGCCTTGGTGACCTTCCACAGGCTGGGGATTTGGACGTCGCGGTCTATTTCAAAACCAAAAATGAAAAAAGTAAGCGCACATTTTTTGTAATTACACAGTTATAATTAAAGTGTGCAGTGACCAACATTACTTTAAATCTACACTTACATTTACCCTTGTGTGTCTTCTACCTAAATAAATCTAACTTTACTGACATTTTGGCAAAGTTAAACATGTAAAATACCCACTCAACAAGCTGAGCAAAGTACATACAATATAAATTGGCTTCTAGTAGCATAACTTGTGAGGATTACCTTACTATTCCAAAGTATAGTTTACCGTAAAATAAATAGTTAAAACATTCTAAGTAAATATTAAGCAGCACAACACATATGTATCCTACGTATATGGGAGCGTTAGGGTACAAAAGGCAGCCCTTTCAAGTTAGGTGATGCCATTGAGCTAGGAAAATAACGCACCCTTCCCGCAATAATAAATCACGCCTTTCTATGCTGCTATGACCACCATCTCACACTATATAGTTACCCGTAAGATGCCTTCAGATATGCTACACCATATTTACATAAGGTAATGGGCCAAGTAACATTTTGAAATTATGGCACAGGCATAGGCAAGTTTAATAATATTAAGACCAACACACAAGTGTGCCTCTTGAACGGATATGAAGACTGTTGAGCACAGACAGATCTATACTGTTGATCAGACACAGAGCGCATTGACATGCTACTGTATACCCTGGTTTTCCTCAAAAACAAGTAAGGTACCGATGTGGACTGCAGTAATATCCACAGGGTCATTTTGTAGCCACCTTGTGTGGAGACATTTTTGCCCTCTAAAATTACTTTAAGATGATGGACACCTTGACATGATCAACTGTGTTCATAAAATAAGTGTTGCACATTTGTAGTTACTTACCCTACTGCATCTCACAAATGAAATGGGGTTAAACATATAAATAACATTGCGACACACAGTGTAACCTCCAAACTGTTAGTAAACTTAACAATAACAGTGACATGTCTGTTCATCTTTTTTAACACAAGCTATTTTCCTTGAAATTACATAATTCTTGCAAAAAAGTGCAGTTTTGAAAAGCTTCTTAGATTTGAATGTGGTATTCTCAATGATAAATTTATACTTTATTAAGAACCAAAAATTATTATACAATGACAACTTCTGAGATATGGTGTTGTCTCACGCCACCCTCACAATAGTCATTTCACCACTAATGGAGACTATGACAATTAAACAGGTCAAAACTCCATTTCTTAAAACACATAATGTTGCAGGTTGACAGGGTAATTCTCAACATGCACCAGGCCTCTCTGAACCTACAAAGTGAATTGTTAACCTGGGACCAATTTTCGTGTCCCACTTTTTTGTACATGGTGGGTACCTGTAAGAAGCACATTAGTGGAGTCACAAACATATAAGGTGTCTTCCTTGAGCCACAAGACTAAGCCCTTGTGAGCCAGTCACTACATGCCCATGTCATGGTCACATGCCTTCATGGCGGCTGTTGTTATGGTGAATCTCTCACAAACAAATACATACATTACCCATGGTCCCAATAAAATACTTTGCTGAGTGTGGACTATGTATGTGTTATGCAGATCGTAAAAATCTGAGGTCACCTAACATAATTGTGTGCATGATGACCAAATATTTTTTCACGCTTTCAACAGATCAGCATCCGCCTTTCAATGTGACATGGCTACAATAGCAATGGGGACATATAACATATAGTCTAATCTTACACATGTTAAGGTTATGGGCAAATGAAAATCTTCCATTACGGACCTTCTAAGACGCGCAAATGGACGAAGGAATGCCAGTCTGTAAAAGTGGGCGTAAACACGCAACGGTGGTGCAGCTTGTGGGCCCAGGCGTAACTGCCGTTCGTACTCCTTCTTATACTAGTCCCGGCAGCTCCTCCATCTCTTCATCACCATATCAACTGCAAGCAGATTAATAAAATACAGACATCAGATTTGATAACACATTGTCTTCTCTCAAACAATAGTGCCAAACATACAATAGACATCCACTTCTTGCCCTCTTTGTACCCATGGTTAAGTATACCGTACACCTTCAGAGAAGGGAGAGAAGGATAAACCTCCAAGGACCATATTGCGAGAGGGTTGTGGCTAGAGAAGGAACCTGTCTGCGCATCCTCTCCCACTGTTTTCTCAACAACAGTCCCAAGTTGGAAGCACTGCAGCACTGCCTCGGCGAAGCGGCAACAGGCTGTGCTGAATCTAATATGGATAGGTGACAAACCCCAAAATGCAGAAGAGGTGTGGACATCTCTGAAACAGCAGGCAGATCACTGGCTCACACCTCTGAACCTAAAGCCAGGAAGGTCGTGTGCGACAAGGGCCGAACATGTTGGCGGCTTTGATGAAAGGCCAGCTGACACATGTTCCATGTGTGGCCCATGTGCTCAACCTCTTGGTTCAGCGGTTTCTAAAATCATACACAGAGCTGTATGATCTCCTCTTAAAAGTTTGACGCCTGTGTTCAGTGTATGTAAATTAACCAACAGCTTCATGCTGCGTTGACGGCTTTGCGGGGCCTTTTTCAGCTTCTGGCTCATAGACTGGTGTGTGATGGCACGACGTGTTGTTATGCAACTCTGCACATGTTGATCAGGATTTGTGACCAGAAGAGGGCAGTTGTTGAGTTCCTGCCTCACCTAAGGCGTTGGGAAAAGGGTCAAAATCTACACATAACACTTGAGGAGTGTAGATGGATGTACGAACTATGTAGCGTCATCCAAAACTTGTTGGAAACCACGAAGATGGTGAGCGTCGATGACACCATTATTAACATCACCATACCGCATCTCGGCCTTCTAAAACGGTCTCTGGTCAAAAACAAACATGATGCATTGCAGGCGTAGCGCCATGAGTTGGAGCGAGAAACAGTTGTGGGTGTGGGTGATAACACACAGCACAGCCTCATGTCATCACAACGGGCAGTGGCGGACTATGACGAGGAGGAATAGAAGGACGAGTAGCAGGATGAAGACATGGAGCTACCCTCCGGACACATTGAGGATATGACATGCACACCAGTCATACCCTGTGTTCAGCGTAGTTGGCCAGAGGACAGGGGAGATGAGGAGGAGGAAGAGGATGATGAGGAGGAGGAGAAGGAGGAGGACAGCATGTTCAGTCATCGTGTTGCTCTGGACACCGAAGTGCTGGCTGTTAATAGTCTGGCGCACATGGCTGACTTAATGTTAAGTTGTCTCGCTCATGACCCTCGATTTAAGAACATCTCGGGCCAAAAGACATAACTGGTTGGTAACAGTGTTAGACACATGTTACAATGAGAAGTTTATGTCGCTTATTCCTGAGGCGGAGAGGTCAGCAAAAATGGAGCATTTCCAGAGGGCCATAGTTGCGGAATTACACAAAGTATTCTCCACACAAAACGATAGCCGCATCGATCAGGAATTGGTGGACAACAAAGGCATACGGCCGAGAGGAGCACAAGTGTAATCCGCCCGAGGTAGGGGGACAGTCTTTAAGATGTGTGACAGTTTTCTCAGCCCCTATCGTTACGCAGCACCTGAGGTGCGTGGTAGTGCCACAAGAAATGTTAAGTTTTGACAGATGCTGAAGGAGTACCTTGCAGATCTAATAACTGTACACCGACATTGCTGTGTGCCTTCCAATTATTGGGTATCCCAGATGGACATGTTACATGAATTGGCTCTGGAAGCCTTTGAAGTCCTGGCCTGCCCTGGGGCTAGCGTTTTTTCAGATTTTTTTTTGAGTTTCCTCAGGTGGAATCATTACTGATAAACGCACCCGCCAATCAAATAAAAATGAAGACAGAATGACTCAGATCTTGATGAACAAGGGTTGGATTGGGCAAGACTTCACCACACCACAAGGAAATGAGAGCGGAATTAAAATATTGAAATGCTAATTTTCCATTAACCTACACTCACCCGTGGGTACACAATTCTGTACTTTGGTTAATCGCTGGACTGCTCAGCCTTCTCCTCATGCGCCACCATGTTGACCGTTAAAAAAGTTAGGCCTTTATTTCATGTATACCCCCATTGTTAAATTATTTCATAAATGGCATTACAACAACAATACACCTGCTCCTTTGAAATGGGTATAATGTTTTGATGCCCTCATGCACGTCTCTATCCATGGAGAATGGGTAGCCTCCAAATGTTTGGCCACCCTGGCAAAGGGAAATAGTACAATAGACACACTTCCTCAAAATGGGCACATTATGTCAAGAGGCCTTCATGTACATCTCTTGTCAGTGACACCTGAGTACAACACAATGTTTTCACGGAAAATATTTAATGTCATCACACAAAGTAGCAAACACCAGCTGTGTCTCACTAGTGGGTATGTGCCCTTAACATTTCCGCCATGAAAATTATTCTTGGTGTCATTTATGAACTTCATCTGGTGAGTCTATATAAATGCCGTAAATCTCAAACAACATTTTTCACAGCTGTGACTTGTCAGTCAGAAATGCTTACAGGGTTCTTCACCATGCTGTTGACATGTCATTTCAGCACTCTTCTGAGAGTTTTGTGACATTTATAGGGTTTCTACATGCTGGCGGTGGTCATTTAATAAAAATACTCCCATAGGATAACATTTGGCTCGGTGCTCGGCCCAAGTGCACCTGTATCTTGGGATGCTCGGCCCGAGCATCGAGCACACTAGCATTTTGGTACTTTGTCAGCACTACAATTGACATCACAGAACTCTTACCAAGGTTTGCCTGTCCATCTTGTCCAGCTTCATCAAAAGACGGGAAGATACTTCTGGCAATGGACCTCCAACACAGATTTCGCTGTCTGTCATCCCGATAGCCAGGGTGGGTGGGCTGCCACAGCTGAGGGTGCTCTTCAACCAGGCCAATGAGCCTCTCTGTATCTCTTTTGCTACACATCTTTGGTCGGCCTGTGTGTGCAGATCAGATCAGATGTCTGCAGATAACATCAGCCTGTGCAGTATATCGCTTAGTAGCGAGGCGACTTCCTGTTTATCTTCTGTAGTGCTGTTCAAACAACTTTCTGTGCTACCGAGCAAAACAGAGGACTTCTAAATCGCTAGTGAACACAGCAATCCGTGCTGAATGCGAGTTATTCACTGCTCTGTCTGCTCTCGTTAGGATCCAGCAGCACATTACTCGCTATTACTCGCTTCCCCATTCATTAACATTGGACTCGCTAGACTCGCTACGAGTAGCGAGTCCCGGGCTCGGACTCGCTAGAGTCAAGCGAATCCAAGTAATTTAGGATTCGCCCATCTCTAATACCAGATAATTTCTTTCTGGGTAGGAATGAAGTCAGGATTTGATTAACTTGCTTTACCTGGCCATTGATCTGTGAATAATAAACCGAGAAAAAAGCCAAGGATACAGTAGCTCGAGAACTTTACAGGTTGCCCTCCAGAATCGTGACATACATTGTGTCTGACAGGGGAGTTCAATTTGTCAACGAAAACAGTGGACTGTAAAGATGTGTTGAATAAATTATCTCACCAGTTCTAGAGCCAACAGTTGTCCAGACAGAGGAAGGAAGTGGACCAGAAGTGGTTATTCTGAGCACAAGAAGGGCAGGAAGCAACAATTTCCTGGTGAAGAAAAGGTCTCCGATAGTGGTGAGAGATGAGCAGAAGTCTTCTTCTGCCCAGCATGACTTACCAACTTGGACAAGTGACCCCACTGCAGGAGCTTCATCCTATTGTCCTTAGAAACAAAGGTCTTCCCTGGTGGAAGCATAAACAGGTTAACTGGAGCATGGAAATAATCTTGGCAGGATGTATTATATGTTGCGACTCCTCCTGATCAGAGGGTAGGAAAAACCTCAAGAGAGCATCCACTTTGGTATTCTTATTACCCGGCCAAAACTGAAGCACAAAGCCAAAGCAGGCAAAGAATAGTGATCACCTAGATTGCTGCAGATTCAGTCTCTGTGCTGACTGTAGGAAGGACAAGTTCCTATGGTCAATGTAGATCTTTCTTTCTCTTTCTTTCTTTCTTTCTTTCTTTCTTTCTTTCTTTCTTTCTTTCTTTCTTTCTTTCTTTCTTTCTTTCTTTCTTTCTTTCTTTCTCTCTTTCTTTCTCTCGTTCTTTCTTTCTTTCTTTCTTTCTTTCTTTCTATGAGTGTAAACATACAGTGTATTGTTTACATAAGTGGGAGAAAAACTGGGACAATACAAAAAACAGGTGTCTCTCCCATTTAATCATTTTTAATACATAGCATATAGTTATTCCATCTCAACCGGTTTTAGTTTTATAGGTAGTGAGAAGGACAGTAAGAAGGGGTGGGGGTTTGGGTAAGCACTACCCAGAGAAGGGAAAACATAAGGAGTGAGGGGAGGGAGTGAATAGTCACGAAGGAGGGGCGATAGGAGGGAGATGGGGGGTTTCTCCCCAAGATTGTCTCCGTATTAGAGGTGTCTCCACGAGAGAGGTGTTTCCGATTCGTTTCAGGTACTATTAGAGGTAGCCATGAACTCTGGGGTTGCCCTGTAGAGTATCCATGGTGTCCACGTGTTCTCAAAAGAGGCATAAGTGGCACTGGGGCCAAATGAGAGAGCTGCTATTTCGGCCGCACGGTACACAGCGTCTACTTCGCGAGTCACCTGAAGGCCGGTCGGAATCTGGCCGGAGTTCCAGTTTGCCGAGACTAGGAGTCTGCTGGCGGCTATAATATTGGAGGCCAGTCTCGAGGCAGATGCCTCTTTCAGCCAGATTGGGAGATTGAGTAATGCAGCATGAGGAGTCAGGCTCACTTCGCGTTGTAAGACCTCAGATAGAGCACGGATCACCGATTCTCAGTATTTTTGTATGGGGGGCACTGCCACCATATGTGTAAATAAGTTCCCAATGTAGAGCCATACCTCCAGCATGAATCTGGTGTTGGAGCATGCCATTTATGTAGCTGTATGGGGGTATGATACCAACGCGATACACTATTTTGTAAGAATTTTCCTGTAGTTTCACACAGGGGGATAGGCCATTGATCTTTGATGTATTTGTTGATTTGTTGGTCTGTAAACTGGACCTGGAGATCTCGTTCCCAAAGGCCTACAAAGGCTCTTTTGACGTGTGCAGAGTCTAGTAATAATTGTTTATAGAGCAGGGACAGCACCTTACTAGGTATTTGCGTCTGTGTGCACAGCTGCTCGAATAATGTTAGAGGACGGATTAGGTTTGTGCAGTTCAAATGGGTATGGATATAGACTTTAAGCTTACTATATTGAATAAAAGAAATGTCCGGTAAAGATTCAGAGTGTTGTATTTCCCTGTATGAGAGGAGTGCGCCATCTAGTATTAATTGATCTATTGGGACAGGGTTTGATGTCGTGGGCCTTAAGGCTGTGGGGTTATGTTTGGAGGCTCTATTTGTTGTGAGGCCAACAAGGTCTTGAAGAGTTAGTATGGGAGATAATGGGGGCAATTACGAGACATACTCCTTTTTCCAAATATTAACGACGGCTCTTGTGAAGACATTTGTGCTCAGGGGTGTTTTGCTATGAAAATCAGGTAATAGTGCTAATGATCTCAGGGGAGTGTGGGACATAGACTCTTCAATTGCTAGCCACAGTTTGTGCGGTGGCCTCCGGACCCAGTCAACAATTCTGGACAGCATTGCCGATTTATAATACTTGTGTATATCCGGTGCCCCATACCGCCGTGGTCATGTGCCAGTGAGAGTGTTTGGAAGTTTAATCTAGGTTACTTGTGATTCCAGATGTAGTTTAGAATAAAGGAGTGGATTTTATTTAAGATTCGAGTAGGGATATGTATGGGAAGTATTGAGAATAAGTATATAAATTTTGGTAAGATAATACTTTTAAGTAAATTTTTTCTGCCAATTCATGTTAAGAAGGGGGTTCTCCATGATTTGATCATCTCGACTGCCCTCTCAAGCGTAGGTTCAATGTTGAGGGTAAGAAGATCTCTCGCTTTATGGCCTATTTTGATTCCCAAATATGTAATACTAGCTGTGAGCCCGATGCGATTGCATCGGGATTCTAGAACTGGTGTATAGTTTATTAAATTAGATTTTTAACTAATAATCCAATTATTCCATGATAGATGGCGGCCCAATTGTAAAAAATCGGGAGTGTAGCATGCATATATACATTATTCATTCAAATTTGACAATAATGCACATAACACATGATATGTATCTATCAACTACCAATGTTTGTATGGTACATGTCAGTGTAGTACATGTCATGATTCTAAGGCAAGGCTTTTCGTACAGATACTGGCACTGATGTTTTGTACAGATTACGTATATTCAATTTATATATGAATATTAATAATCTATGATTAAGCCAGTACATGTTTCCCCACCAACCACGGGAAGGTAGCCTTACAACTGGTGGGACCTACTCTACTCTACCCCTAATAATTAATAGTTAGACTCCTTTTAAAGCAGATATTTTTTGGCTATTTGCAGAAGGTGTAGAATAACCAAATACAATTTCTGCACTTCGCACCAAAGGACCTACCTACAGCTCACTTTCAGCAAGTAACATGTAATGTATATGGAACTTGCAATTAGCTTGCAGTAAATACGGCAAGCACAGCTTTAACAGGTTGACTAAATGCAACCACTAAAAATCAGAGCTAACTGTGATTTTGGCAGTTGAAACTGTTGAAAGCACATGTGCCGCAACTACTGCAAGTAAAGCACAAATTCCATTAACATTTCATGCAACTTACAGTAAGAGTGCTGTAGGTCACCATTAGACAGCAAGTGTCAAAATTGATGTGTTCACACTATAAATTCCACAAAAAGCAGAATAAGTCAGATTTAAAATGAAAATGTCTATTCTTTCCCTATGTGTCTAAATATGTACCTATATGTATGTACGTATTTATATATACAGAACACACTTCAAGATAGAGATGTGTGTGAACAGCTGTCCCACCCGTCTCTAATGCTGCCTTCAGACTTGCAGATGCATCTGCAGCATTTTGCAGATGCATCTGCATGCAGACAGTAAACCCTATCTTTATAATGGGACGCACAGTGTCTGCAGATGCTTCCAGACAGCCGAGCACACCCATTCACTCCTATATGTGATCTCTGCGCAGGCAGATGCTTGGGTACAGATCACAGACTCTCCTCCGCACCAGGGACACGACATGTTGCATCCCTGGTGAGGGTGGGAGTGTGTGATTTGTATGCAGGCATCCGCCTGCGCACAGATCACATATAGGAGTAAATGTGTGCGCACGGCTGCCTGCAAGCATCTGCAGACACCTTGCGTCCCATTATAAAGATAGGGTCTACCGTCTGCATGCAGATGCTTGCAGATGCATTTTCAAAACGCTGCAGATGCATCTGCAAATCTGAAGGCAGCCTTAGCTGTTCACAAAAACCTCACCCTGTGTAAAAAGAAAATGAAATCTCGCAGCAGCTATACTGCTGGAGCTTCAGGTTCTTATCACTAAATGCAAGCATTTAGATGATACACATCTACAATCTACTACAAAATGTTTGTTTATATACATATACAATGAAATGTAAAAAGAAAGTTTAAAAGGTAAAAAAGTAAGTACTATATATTTTAAATAACTATTTTATATCTAAAACCTATTTATAATATCTTTATAACGAAAGTAATATTTTTGCTATTTTTGTCTATTTCTATTCTTCTACATCTATAGCTAAATTAAATTATTGTAATATTTGTGTTTAATTAGAAAGTATGTATCTAAATAGAATATGTATGTAAATAATTGAAAATAAAATAATTTTATACACTATATTTTTAGTGAAAAGTGAAACTAAGGACTATATTTCTTAAAGACCTATTTAATATCTAATAACTAATTTTAATGTCTTTATCTAAAACTAAAGTAATTTGTTTGGTATTTTGGATTATTTCTATTGCTATACATCTATTTGTAAACTATTTTTTTATAATTTTTTTGGTCAATTCCTATACATCTATGGGTAAAGTAATTTTTTTTTTTTTGTTAGTACTATACATCTATGGCTAAACTATTTTATGGGAATATTTTTGTTTAATTAGAAAATAATTATGTATCTGAATGTAATATGCATATAAAGAATTTAAACTAAAATATTTCTATATACTATATTGTTATTGAAAATGAACACTAATGACTATATTTCTTAAATAACTATTGTATATATAATAACTAATTTTAATATCTTTTTGTATAACAAATAATATTTTTTTTTTTTTTTTTTTTCTATTGCTATACATTAGGGATGAGCGAGTCCGAAAAGACTCGGAATCGCAAGACCCCAACGAGTCCGAGTCAAGGACTCGGGACTCGTTGCGAGTCCAGCGAGTCCAATGTTAATGAATAGGGACCCGAGTAATAGCGAATAATGACATTTACAACTCGCTGATGTGTCTATGAAAGTGTGCGAGTCCAAACTCGCTGGTTTTTCTCTTATTTTGAGGCTTGTAGCCGATGCTGCGAGGGAAGGGATTCTCCAGCACACACTATGGTTTAAGGAAACAGGAAGCGAGTCGCGCTGACAGGGGCACACACAGAGCGATCCGTTCATCAGTGCAATCATGGCAGCAGGACGTGGCACGGTGAACACGCTGCGTCTTATTGCACTTGTGGAGGCTCGTCCATTTCTATGGCTCCCTACAGATCCTGAGTATGGGGATACGACCCTTATTAATACAGCCTGGAGAGAGATCGCCCAAGAGATGTTCCCTGCGTTCCATCGGAGTGACCATGAGGAACAGAGCAATCTAAGTAAGTTAAATGAGTTCACACGTTATATATTGCATTTACTGTATATATACTCGTGTATAAGCCGACCCGTGTATAAGCCGACCCCCCTATTTTTGCCCCGAAAAACTATGAAAACATATTCACCGCCATCCTGGTATACAGCGGCTATCACTGGTAGACAGCCCCCCAGCAGAGTATACACCTCCCCCTGCAGAGTATACAGGCCCCCAGCTGGGTATACATGCCCCCATATTGTCGTATACAGGCAGGGGCGGACTGGCCCAGGTGCCACGGGTCATGCGGCTGCAGGAGCATGAATAATCCGCATGTCCCTGAAGCAGCAGGCGGAAACGGAAGCTCCTGGCCGCGCGATGACGTCATCAGCACGCGGCTGCGTCCGGGAGTGAGCGTCTGTGAGTGGCGTGCGGCTGCGACTGTTAGCGAGCGGCTGTGAGGAGCGCGAGGCTGCGGCTGGGAGCGAGCCATAGGATAATGCGGGAGCTGCGGTGACTGTGAGGCGGCCGCCAGTCATCACCCCCCCCCACCCCCCGTCCTCACCTGTGTCGGGCCAGTGAGGGAGGGTTGCGACCCAAACTGTAGGGTGCCAGTCAGTCCCTGTATACAGGGCCCTCAGTGTGTGTACAGGCCCCCCCAGCAGTGGGTATACAGGGCCCCCAGCAGTGGGTAGACAGTGGCCCAGTGGGTTTACAGGGCCCCCAGCAGTGGGAATACAGGGCCCCCATAGCAGGGTATACAGGACCCTGAATGTGTTATCATGCTCCACCGCATAGTTGCCTATATTTGGATGGGGTCACAACAGTACAATGAGTTTAATGTCTTATCCTCCTGGCTCTTTCGGCCAAGGGGTTGGGTGTATATAAATACCACTAATGACCAGAGTCTGGTGCCCGCACTATTACATTCTCTATGCGTTGACATGTGTCCTGCCTCATTTGTGATTGTGGCCACGTGAGCTCAATGTCCGTAATGCTGTTGATGATGTTCCACACTGTCGTGTCACTGTGCCTTGTATACACATTACACACACAAAATGAATAAAATGTTATTGTTGATTTGTACACATACTTTTGTTTTTTCAAATATTACACATCTCTAAAGCCGGTTTCAAATCATTTCACAGTTGACCATCTTAAAAAACGGTGGAGGAGCTGCCGGGACCAGCATAAGAAGCAGTACCGGCAGTACTCAGAGAACAACCGGGAGCCGCTCCATTGCTCAACCACTACCACTTTTATGACCGGCTGTCCTTCCTTCACCCGGTGGCCGCTATGCAAGGTATGTATCTGCAGCACTGTTGTGTACATTTAGTATTATTTATAAATATATACATTAGTTTCCATTTTGGCTCTGTGGGTAGCAGAGTATACAGGCGGGTCTGAGGTAGCAGAGTATACAGGCGGGTCTGTGGGTAGCAGAGTATACAGGCGGGTCTGAGGTAGCAGAGTATAAAGACGGCTCTGTGGGTAGCAGAGTATACAGGCGGGTCTGTGGGTAGCAGAGTATACAGGCGGGTCTGTGGGTAGCAGAGTATACAGGCGGGTCTGTGGGTAGCAGAGTATACAGGCGGGTCTGTGGGTAGCAGAGTATACAGGCGGGTCTGAGGTAGCAGAGTATACAGGCGGGTCTGTGGTAGCAGAGTATACAGGTGGGTCTGTGGGTAGCAGAGTATACAGGCGGGTCTGTGGGTAGCAGAGTATACAGGCGGGTCTGTGGGTAGCAGAGTATACAGGCGGGTCTGTGGGTAGCAGAGTATACAGGCGGGTCTGAGGTAGCAGAGTATACAGGCGGGTCTGAGGTAGCAGAGTATAAAGACGGCTCTGTGGGTAGCAGAGTATACAGGCGGGTCTGTGGGTAGCAGAGTATAAAGACGGCTCTGTGGGTAGCAGAGTATACAGGCGGGTCTGTGGGTAGCAGAGTATACAGGCGGGTCTGTGGGTAGCAGAGTATACAGGCGGCTCTGTGGGTAGCAGAGTATACACGTGGCTCTGTGGGTAGCAGAGTATACAGGCGGGTCTGAGGTAGCAGAGTATAAAGACGGCTCTGTGGGTAGCAGAGTATACAGGCGGGTCTGTGGGTAGCAGAGTATACAGGCGGGTCTGTGGGTAGCAGAGTATACAGGCGGGTCTGAGGTAGCAGAGTATAAAGACGGCTCTGTGGGTAGCAGAGTATACAGGCGGGTCTGTGGGTAGCAGAGTATACAGGCGGGTCTGTGGGTAGCAGAGTATACAGGTGGGTCTGTGGGTAGCAGAGTATACAGGCGGGTCTGTGGGTAGCAGAGTATACAGGCGGCTCAGTGGGTAGCAGAGTATATAGGTGATGAGAATAGGGTTAATAGATGGTGCTACAGTGTTGGGGCGTGCTAGAGGGAGCAGAGATCCGATTACTGCCATCATTTCTGACCTTATTAAAGATAGCGGCCGCAGCTAAATGACATCATGGCAAAGGTAAACATGGGGTGTGGTTAGCTGCAGGAGGTTAGTGAGAGGTGTGGGTTGTTTGGCAGAGGGCGTGGTGTGGGCGTGGTGAGCGCGGCTCCAGCGTCAGATACGCTGCGAGCGCGGAACCGCGGCACATCTCCAGGAGCAGAGGACGTGTCCGGTACGTCCGTAGCCCCCGGCCTCCCCGTTGTCCGCACACACAGCCCCGCTGTGACCTCTGCAGTGTCACAGGCCCCGGCGGGCGTCTGTCATCTCCTCCTGACACTGACCTCCTCCTGATTTGATTGTCTGTGTTGTCCCCCCCCGCTGTCAGCATCAGTGATCTGCTAAGACCTGTGGGTGCACAGACGGGGGAAGTACAAATGCCAGCATGCCGGGGCGGATTGGGCGCTGTGAGGGGCGCAGGTCTTGCTGTGAGCGGAGGGCGCGAGGCCGCTAGAGAAAACGCTATAGCGGCTGTGTGAGTTAAGCGTCTGCGGCTCGCGAAGGCGCATACGCGTCTCCGCTCGCAGTGACGCTAAGGAGTTTGGGATTAGGCTACAGTGCCGGAATTTCAAACTCCCGATTATATAAATAGATTATATATATATATATTGTATACCTTTCAACCCCTTCCCTGCTTTATATAGATGATATAAGCTAAAAGTTTTGTGAATTAAGTATGTCAAGTAAAAAGTGAAGTCAGGGGGCCTTTTTTTTTTCATGTGAACCATTGGTGTTATTGATCGTCTAGATTAGATGGGATGGGGGGGGGGTGGGTGTTAATCAGGGGTGAAAAATTATGTATTAGTATGGAATTAGCAAAGAAAGTCACGTATTCCTTTATGTTATGTACAGTTGGTTATTCTTTCATAATAATAACAAATATCTGATTAATAATACACAGATACACAGAGTCTAAAAAGCGTGCAACTTAATGTTTGACCTATGTTTTTGTTTCCAAATGCAATGCATTCACCAAATTTTTTTTTACTTTACCCACAGAGAAGCTTACTACAGAGGGCGGCGTGCTGTGAACCCTCCACCGCCAAACAGAAGGCGGCGTGGAGAACACCCACCACCACCACCACGGCCGGCGCCACCACCACCGCCGCCGCCACCAGCACCACCAACACCACCACCACCGCCGCCACCAGCACCAGCACCACCACCACCGCCGCCACCAGCAGCAGCAACACCACCACCGCCGCCAGCAGCACCAGCACCACCACCACCGCCGCCACCAGCAGCAGCAACACCACCACCGCCGCCACCAGAACCAACACCACCACCGCCGCCACCAGCACCAACACCACCACCACCGCCGCCACCAGCACCAACCCCAGCTTTGGGGCATGTCCGCCCGCCAGAGGAGGTTGTTGCAGGGCCAGAAAATCGAGCACAAAGTAATGCTGACTTTGCCCGCAGTCTCCTACCGTTCTTGGATGACATCCCATTCGAGAGACGACTGCGGGCATGGTCAGCAATACATATTGTCATCGATGCATGTCGCCCTCCAAACCACCCTGCCCAGGTCTTTTCATATTTGGAGGGGTGGCAGCAATCTGGTGCAAACATTCTGGACAGGCACACACCACGGCGGGACAGCTATGTGGCGACCCAGAGGCCGTACCAACCTTTCTGGCCAACCCACATGGACCTTCCAACCCAACGCCATTTTGAGAGACCGGCCCAGGTGACCCAACCTACAGGGTTAGAAGCAGTGGGGGAGGCTATCCATGGGGCCCTGGACATCCTCCATGACCAGGGTGATGGTGGCGGGGTAGAGGCTACCCCACACAATGTTCCCACCTACCACCAGATGTAGGTTTTTTTTTTAATGTAAATAGTGCATGTTTGCACTTTTGACATGTTTATTGTTTATATGTTTATTTCTCATTTTTTTCGTTGCTTTTCGAAAGCAAAAAAAAAAAAAAAAATATGACATCTTTGCCATTAAGGCATAATAATACAGGTTTTCAAAACAAATGCTTTGTGTCTGTCTTTTTTCAGGGAATGGATGTGTAGGTTGTTTTGTGGGTGGCCTTAAAGTCATCATCATTAGCAAGTACTTTACGGCCTGCATGGCGCATGAGGGCACCTTGGTTAGTACGTGTAAAATCATTACTGCACATACCAATGTTGCTAACAAAGAAATAGTGCCTGTGTTTGGGGGGGGTTACTTAATGACTCAGTATGTCAACAACACTAGGAACACAGATGCGAGAGGCTGGGACGTCTACTTGCAACACACAACGTCTATGCGTTATCTCCGTAGCGTACAGTGGGACCCTTCGCCAGGCTACAGCAGGATCATAGTACAAGCAACGTCTTCGATGCAGGCATAGGCTTGTTGCCTCAAACAATTAGCCCAAGGGGTTGTTTGGAAAATTGGGTATAAATGCAGGCCTACCGGCCATGATAAGCTTGTTAGCCTGGGTGGCTCCAAAATTTTGCCCAAGGGGCTGTTTGGCATTTTGAGTATAAATGCAGGCCAAATGGCCATGATAAGCTTCTTAGGCTGGGTGCCTCAAAAAATTAGCCCAATGGGCTTGATCAACTCTTTTTAGATATAGAAGAGGGAGCGTGGCCCATACTATAGTCTTGCTTGTCTTGAGAGCATCGGAGAAGCAACATATTCGATGCAGGTATAGGCTTGTTGCCTCAAAAAATTTACCCAAGGGGCTCTTTGGAAAATTGGGTATAAATGCATGCCTACCGGCCATGATAACCTTCTTAGCCTGGGTGGCTCCATAAATAAGCCCAAGGGGCTGTTTGGCATTTTGAGTGTAAATGCAGGCCTAAGGGCCATGATAAGCTTGTTAGCCTGGGTGGCTCCAAAAATTAGCCCAAGGGGCTGTTTTGCATTTTGGGTATAAATGCAGGCCTAAGGGCCATGATAAACTTGTTAGCCTGGGTGGCTCCAAAATTAGCCCAAGGGGCTGTTTGGCATTTTGAGTGTAAATGCAGGCCTAAGGGCCATGATAAACTTGTTAGCCTGGGTGGCTCCAAAAATTAGCCCAAGGGGCTGTTTGCATTTTGAGTGTAAATGCAGGCCTAAGGGCCATGATAAACTTGTTAGCCTGGGTGGCTCCAAAAATTAGCCCAAGGGGCTGTTTTGCATTTTGGGTATAAATGCAGGCCTAAGGGCCATGATAAGCTTGTTAGCCTGGGTGGCTCCAAAAATTAGCCCAAGGGGCTGTTTTGCATTTTGGGTATAAATGCAGGCCTAAGGGCCATGATAAACTTGTTAGCCTGGGTGGCTCCAAAAATTAGCCCAAGGGGCTGTTTGGCATTTTGAGTGTAAATGCAGGCCTAAGGGCCATGATAAAGTTGTTAGCCTGGGTGGCTCCAAAAATTAGCCCAAGGGGCTGTTTTGCATTTTGGGTATAAATGCAGGCCTAAGGGCCATGATAAGCTTGTTAGCCTGGGTGGCTCCAAAAATTAGCCCAAGGGGCTGTTTTGCATTTTGGGTATAAATGCAGGCCTAAGGGCCATGATAAGCTTGTTAGCCTGGGTGGCTCCAAAATTTTGCCCAAGGGGCTGTTTGGCATTTTGAGTATAAATGCAGGCCAAATGGCCATGATAAGCTTCTTAGGCTGGGTGCCTCAAAAATTAGCCCAATGGGCTTGATCAACTCTTTTTAGATATAGAAGGGAGCGTGGCCCATACTATAGTCTTGCTTGTCTTGAGAGCATCGGAGAAGCAACATATTCGATGCAGGTATAGGCTTGTTGCCTCAAAAAATTTACCCAAGGGGCTTTTGGAAAATTGGTATAAATGCATGCCTACGGCCATGATAACCTTCTTAGCCTGGGTGGCTCCAAAAATTAGCCCAAGGGGCTGTTTTGCATTTTGGGTATAAATGCAGGCCTAAGGGCCATGATAAGCTTGTTAGCCTGGGTGGCTCCAAAAATTAGCCCAAGGGGCTGTTTTGCATTTTGGGTATAAATGCAGGCCTAAGGGCCATGATAAACTTGTTAGCCTGGGTGGCTCCAAAAATTAGCCCAAGGGGCTGTTTGGCATTTTGAGTGTAAATGCAGGCCTAAGGGCCATGATAAAGTTGTTAGCCTGGGTGGCTCCAAAAATTAGCCCAAGGGGCTGTTTTGCATTTTGGGTATAAATGCAGGCCTAAGGGCCATGATAAGCTTGTTAGCCTGGGTGGCTCCAAAAATTAGCCCAAGGGGCTGTTTTGCATTTTGGGTATAAATGCAGGCCTAAGGGCCATGATAAGCTTGTTAGCCTGGGTGGCTCCAAAATTTTGCCCAAGGGGCTGTTTGGCATTTTGAGTATAAATGCAGGCCAAATGGCCATGATAAGCTTCTTAGGCTGGGTGCTCAAAAATTAGCCCAATGGGCTTGATTCAACTCTTTTTAGATATAGAAGAGGGAGCGTGGCCCATACTATAGTCTTGCTTGTCTTGAGAGCATCGGAGAAGCAACATATTCGATGCAGGTATAGGCTTGTTGCCTCAAAAAAATTTACCCAAGGGGCTCTTTGGAAAATTGGGTATAAATGCATGCCTACCGGCCATGATAACCTTCTTAGCCTGGGTGGCTCCAAAAATTAGCCCAAGGGGCTGTTTTGCATTTTGGGTATAAATGCAGGCCTAAGGGCCATGATAAGCTTGTTAGCCTGGGTGGCTCCAAAAATTAGCCCAAGGGGCTGTTTTGCATTTTGGGTATAAATGCAGGCCTAAGGGCCATGATAAACTTGTTAGCCTGGGTGGCTCCAAAAATTAGCCCAAGGGGCTTTTAAATGTTTGCTAACAGAAAATAAAGTTTGATTCTTGGTCAAAAGGTGTTGTGATGGTTAATGAAACCGAAGTTAAGGTATAGTGTTGGTTTAAGATGAAGCAGCCTCATTAACAGGTTGCAGGAACATGGTTACACTAATCGTTACTGGTCTTGTACATACTGCTTGTACCAAAAAGACACAATATAATACAATGATTAATTATATCATATTGATGTTGAACGTGGCACTTCAGCTCTGAGTACTGTCGTCTTCAGGGCTCAAGAAGTCTTGTGAAATCCAGTTCCTATTAAACTTAATTAGAGTAAGCCTGTCTGCATTCTCGGGAGTAAGACGTGTCCTGGTATCAGTTATGATACCCCCAGCGGCACTGAAAACCCGCTCTGATGTCACACTAGCTGCAGGGCATGCCAGCACCTCCAAGGCATACAACGAGAGCTCTGTCCAAGTGTGGAGCTTGGAGACCCAGTAATTAAACGGGACTGCGGCATCAGTCAGGAAGCAGGTACTGTCACTTAAGTATTCTTGTACCATGTTGGTAAGTTTCTGTCTCCGAGAGATGGTTACTGGAGCAACATGGCGCTGCAGGTTCGATGGCTTATTGAACATAGCCCACTTTGCGGACATCTTTCCAGCATCTCTTCTGGACAGCGTGGATGATTGTGCCCCGACCAAAGGCTGCTGTTGCACAGAGTTGCTAACCATGGGCAGAGTGTTGTCTGACGGTGATATTCGAAGCATATTATCCACAAGAACCCTCTTGAAATAGTCAATTGTCAAGCCACGTGGTGACTGAAACAGCAGTGAGGTGAATTTATCTTTATAACGTGGGTCCAGAAAGGTGGCCAACCAGTAGAGGTCGTTGTGCAATATGTTAATCACTCGTGGGTCTTCTAGCAGACAAGTCAACATGAAGTCAGCCATGTGTCCTAAGCTGCATAGAGTCATGTCTTCAGTGTCCTCAGAACGATGTTCAATACCCATTGTATCCGCAAAGTCTGTCTCCGCCTCCTCCTCTCCAGGCCACCCATGGTGGACAGACACAAAGCTGGGGTTCTGAGTACCATCTGGGTTGACATCGGCACCAACAAAAAATGAATCCTCTTCATCGTCTTGCTCCTGTTCCTCCTCAGGAGCCATTGTTGCCTGGTCATACTGGCTTTGCTGGCTAGGTACTGCGCTGTTTAAATCTGGCTCCATAGCCATCTGCTGGGCTCTCAATGCTTCATTTTTCTGATTAATGAGGGACTCTTTCAGCAGACACAGCATGGGTATAGTGACACTGATGATGGACTGATCACCGCTCACCAGTTTTGTGCAGTAGTCAAAATTATCAAGAACCTCAGATGTGTCAGCGATCCACACCCACTCCATTGTACTAATATGTCGTGGCTGACTGCCGGTCTGACGGGCATGTTGCAACTGATACTCGGATATTGCCCTCTGCTGCTCATTGATCCTCGATAACATATGGAATGTAGAGTTCCATCGTGTCGGCATGTCACAAATGAGTCTGTGGTTGGGCAAATTCAATTGCTTTTGAAGCAATGAAAGTTTTCCAACCGCTGTTGACGAATGACGAAAATGTGCACAAAGTCGACGCACCTTCTCCAGTAGGTCACATAGCTCTGGGTATGTACGCAGGAATTTCTGCACTACCAGATTCAGCACGTGAGCCATGCAAGGCACGTGCACAAGGTTTCCGAGCTTTAGTGCAGCCACTAGGTTACGACCATTGTCGCTCACCACGAGACCGGTCTGCAGTTGGAGTGGGGATAGCCACTCATCTGTCTGTTCCTTCAGACCTTTCAACAGCTCTACTGCAGTGTGCGGTGTGTGACCTAAACAGATCAGCTTCAGCAGAGCCTGTTGGCGTCTTGCTGAAGCACTGCAGCAAACCTCCCAACTTGGCCGTGATGTTGAGGGCAATTGAGGATTGGTCGAGGAAGCGGAAGATGGGGTAGTGGACATATAGGATGATGCAGAGACCCTGAATGAGGTTGTGCCAGCTATCCGTGGCGTGGGTAGGATGTTTGATGTAACACTAACATCGTTTGGCACACTCTCCACAACGTTGATCCAATGCGCGGTGAGCGAGATGTACCGGCCCTGTCCTGAACTGCTTGTCCACGTGTCCGTAGTAAGGTGTACTTTCCCGGTTACAGCGTTGGTGAGGGCACGCTTGAGGTTGTTAATGACATGCTCATGTAACGCGGGGACGGCACAACGTGAAAAGTAGTGGCGGCTTGGAACCGAGTAGCGTGGTACTGCCACAGCCAAAAGCTCACGGAAAGAGTCTGTACCCACAAGCCTAAACGGCAACATCTCGACTGCTAACAACTTAGCTATCTGGGCATTTATTTTTTTGGCTAATGGGTGGGAAGAGTGGTATTTCTGCTTCCTTTCGTACAGCTGTGTCACTGATAACTGTAACGATGTTGCTGACCGACAACTGTCTGCACTCGTGTTCAGTCTCTCTGCAACCGCTGCTTGTGATGAGTACATATGAGCTGGACCAGCTTCAGCAACACTTGATTGTGACGGACGTATCTGAGTTACCGTCGCAGTCTTTGGGTCAGATGACACTGTTGTGGAAGGCTGCACTTTTGACCACTGAATAGGGTGCTGACCAGCCATGTGCTTCCGCATACTGCTGGTGCTCTGGTTTCCTTTCCCGTGGCCTCTGCTGAGCCTTGCATGGCAGATGGTACAGATGACCACATTTTCTTGAGAAGGCCCATCTTTAAAAAATTTCCACACAGTGGCTGACCGACCTCTAGGCTTGACTGTACTCCCTGAGGGATTACTGAGGCCCACATTTGAGACATTTTGTCCAACAGTTGACAAATTTTGAGCCACAGTGGACACATTTTGGGCAACAGTGGTGACTCTTTGAGTTCTGGTGGGAGGAGTCGGCCTTGCTGCCTTTGTTGGTGGGACATACACACTTTCTTCCTCCGTGCTGCTCTGCTGGCTCTGCATCGCAACATTCCACGTGGGATCAGTTGTCTCATCATCAACCCCTTCCTCTTCTAAATCTTCCCGATAACAAGATAGATTTTGCTCCCCAGATGACAAGTGTGTCACTGTCTCATCATCATCATCCTCCAACTCCTGAGACGGTCTAAGACTTTGCTGAAAGACACGTTCATGTGGCCGGGGTGTCTCTAAAACTTGTCCATGAATGGACAATTCTTCATCAAGTATCTCATCTACTACGGAGTCTGGCAAACCGGATTCATGTAAAGGATTATATGTACCAAATAAGTCATCTGAGTGACCCATGTCTGTGTCAACATTTTCATGGGGCTGCTGTTGGTCTGAGGAACTGTGAAGAGGTTGTGGATTAGATGACCCAGCATGGTATGTACCAACAGTAGATACAGTGCTCAAGGAACCTTGAGTGCTGCAAGAACCTGTTGTTGAGGTCTTGTCTGCCAGCCAAGACGTTAGATGCTGTTCGTCTTCCGGCCTCAATACTCGTTTACTTTCCTGACGGGGAAAGTTAGACAGGAGGAACGATCGATCAATCCTCGTCTGTCTGCCCGAACTGGTGGATAGTTGGCCACGACTACCAATGCCTGTACCTCGTCCCTGTCCCTTAGCAAGACTTTTTTTGGGATTTGGTTTTTTGTGTGACATTTTGTAATTTCTGGTGGCTTTCTGGGGGCTTGTAAAACAAGTAGCAGGTACTATTTCGTGAAAGGTACACACTAGAGGCTAAGATATTTTTAGAGAGATGGAAGGTACCGTGCGAGCTGCAGGCAGGACACCGTACAGCTACGCACTGGCACAGGAAAAAATTGTTTAGTACGCAGAACCAGGCACACTTAGGCTGCGGTGCTGGCTGCGTGCAAGTTTACAAGTACCGTGCGAGCTGCAGGCAGGACACCGTACAGCTACGCACTGGCACAGGAAAAAATTGTTTAGTACGCAGAACCAGGCACACTTAGGCTGCGGTGCTGGCTGCGTGCAAGTTTACAAGTACCGTGCGAGCTGCAGGCAGGACACCGTACAGCTACGCACTGGCACAGGAAAAAATTGTTTAGTACGCACAACCAGGCACACTTAGGCTGCGGTGCTGGCTGCGTGCAAGTTTACAAGTACCGTGCGAGCTGCAGGCAGGACACCGTACAGCTACGCACTGGCACAGGAAAAAATTGTTTAGTACGCAGAACCAGGCACACTTAGGCTGCGGTGCTGGCTGCGTGCAAGTTTACAAGTACCGTGCGAGCTGCAGGCAGGACACCGTACAGCTACGCACTGGCACAGGAAAAAATTGTTTAGTACGCAGAACCAGGCACACTTAGGCTGCGGTGCTGGCTGCGTGCAAGTTTACAAGTACCGTGCGAGCTGCAGGCAGGACACCGTACAGCTACGCACTGGCACAGGAAAAAATTGTTTAGTACGCAGAACCAGGCACACTTAGGCTGCGGTGCTGGCTGCGTGCAAGTTTACAAGTACCGTGCGAGCTGCAGGCAGGACACCGTACAGCTACGCACTGGCACAGGAAAAAATTGTTTAGTACGCAGAACCAGGCACACTTAGGCTGCGGTGCTGGCTGCGTGCAAGTTTACAAGTACCGTGCGAGCTGCAGGCAGGACACCGTACAGCTACGCACTGGCACAGGAAAAAATTGTTTAGTACGCAGAACCAGGCACACTTAGGCTGCGGTGCTGGCTGCGTGCAAGTTTACAAGTACCGTGCGAGCTGCAGGCAGGACACCGTACAGCTACGCACTGGCACAGGAAAAAATTGTTTAGTACGCACAACCAGGCACACTTAGGCTGCGGTGCTGGCTGCGTGCAAGTTTACAAGTACCGTGCGAGCTGCAGGCAGGACACCGTACAGCTACGCACTGGCACAGGAAAAAATTGTTTAGTACGCAGAACCAGGCACACTTAGGCTGCGGTGCTGGCTGCGTGCAAGTTTACAAGTACCGTGCGAGCTGCAGGCAGGACACCGTACAGCTACGCACTGGCACAGGAAATTTTTTGTGGAAAAATGGCACCAAAATTATTTGGTAGACTAGTGCCAAAAATAAGAAAAAGCTTAGGATTACAGCTCTGCGGAAAGCTGGGTGAACTAAGCTATGAGGATGGTGCTGGATTCACTGTAAGGCTGCTCCTATCTCCCTTCCTTACAGTCCTGTACAGCAATCCTCCGTCCTGGTAGTTCTGAAAAGAACTTTTGGGTTATGTGTGAGGAATCTTGACTCCTACACTGCGTCCTGTTAGTTCTGAAAAGAACTTTTGGGTTATATGTGACTCCTACACTGCCTAACTGTCCCTAGATCTGCTCCAAGTCTCCCTGCACTAGGTCAGCTCTTCTCAGCAATGTGCCCAAAATGGCGGGGGCAAGCCTTATATACTGCCTTGCCTGTCATAGATGACATAGGCATCACGATGGACAGCAGCCAATCATAGTCCTGACACAACCAAAGCTGCTATGCCATTACTGACTATGATTGGCTATCTTCACAAGTTTTCTGACCTAACACGCAATGCTGACTAGTAACATAAAAGATTCTGGATTCGCGAGTCCCGAATAGAGAATACAGGACTCGGAATCGCAGACTCGCTAGGATTCGGACTCGTAGACTCGCTCAGACTCGCTGCTGTTTGGGGAGATTCAAGCTATATAGCGATGTGATAGAGCGAGTCTAGCGAGTCTAGCGAGTGAGAGAAAGTAAACTATGACAAAACTAAGATTGCCATTCACTTGCATTGGACTCGTTACTGAGCGAGTATTCGCTAAAAGACTCGCCGATTCCCGAGTCCAGCGAGTCCCTTAAGAATCGCCGAGTAACGAGTCCTAGCGAGTAGACTCGCTCATCCCTACTATACATCTATGGCTAAACTAATTTATTGTAATATTTGTATTTAATTAGAAAGTAAGTATGTATGTAAATCTAATATGTATCTAAAGAATTTAAAATAAAATATTATTAGAGAGAATATTTGTAGTAAAGAGTATTTCACTACTGGCAGCAATTTGACTTGAATGGGTGTATCCAACACTTTCACCTTAACATTGCATCTTGTTTTCACTCGTGAAAAATCCACATATAACTGTCCATGTCCAAAAACTGTTTGTGACAAAAAAATCCCTACTTTCTTCAGTGTATGGTCTTGGGATTTGTTGATGGTCATGGAAAAAGTAGACTTCACGGAAATTGTTGACGTCTTAACTTGAAAAGTAAGGCAGTCTCTGATGGAGATAAATAAATCTTTGGAATAAACACCACATTTCCTTCTGCAGACCCAGAAATGACTTTTGCTTGAATGAGATTGTCAAACAAAGTGATGACAATGAAGCGATTCCCATTGCAAAGACCTTTTATGCTGTTAAAGGTGTGCAAAAGCATGACAATGGTACCAATGTGTAATTTGAGGCGATGATAAGGCATTCCCATTGGTGTGAGTGAATTTAAAAATTCCACTGGATATTGGTCTGAATCTTCAGTCTCAATGGAATCATCACTAATGTACTCAGTGTATTCACCAGCAATGCAATCCAAAACCTTAGAGTTCACCATTTCCACATGGACATTTTTAGGACAAAGATTGTCATGTGATGCAGCAATGTGAATGCTTTCATTGTTATATCCATCATGTATGTAAATGTAATATATATCTAAAGAATTTAAAATAAAATATTCTTATAGACAATATTTTTTGTAAAGACTTTTTCTGAATGAGGCAGCAACTTTCCTTGAATGGGTGTATGCAGTACTTTCACCTTAACAATACATCTTCTTTTCACTCGTGAAAAAGCCACATAACTGTCCATGTCCAAAAATGGGTTGTGGGGCAAAAAATCCCTACTTTCTCCAGTGTTTGGCCTTGGGATTTGTTGATGGTCATGGCAAAAGCAGGCTTCAAGGGAAATTGTCGACGTCTTAACTTGAAAGGTAATCCAGTCTCTGATGGAGATAAATCAATCCTTGGAATAAACACCACATTTCCTTCTGCAGAGCCAGTAATGACTTTTGCTTGAATGAGATTGTCAAACAAAGCAATGACAATCAAGCGAGTCCCATTGCAAAGACCTTTTCTGCTGTTAAAGTTGCGCAAAAGCATGACAATGGTACCGATTTTTAATTTGAGGCGATGAGAAGGCATTCCCGTTGGTGTGAGTGAATTTAAAAATTCCACTGGATATTGATCTGGATCTTCAGTCTCATCAGGATCAATGGAATCATCACTAATGTATTCAGTGTATTCACCAGCAATGCAATCCATGACCTTAGAGTTCACCATATCCACATGGTCATTTTTAGGGCAAAGAATGGCATGTGATGCAGCAATCTGAATGCTTTCATTGTTATCTACATCAATGACAATGTTTTCACCAAATATAGCAAGTATAATTGAGCCAGTGCAGATCATGTCTTGTGGGATTTCAATGGTATCATCTCCAAGGTTGAAATCATTGGACAATTCACCATTTCCCAGTTGAAGTAACCAACGGCTATAATCAGGATCA
The DNA here is from genome assembly GCA_033576535.1 of Allobates femoralis. NCBI lineage: Eukaryota > Metazoa > Chordata > Amphibia > Anura > Aromobatidae > Allobates > Allobates femoralis. Next base: position 79,099 of record JARQOC010000158.1, on the reverse strand, counting down.
ATGGAGCGCATATTGTTGAAGAGTGGCAATTGAGTGAAAAGCTGCCATTGTCGTGAGTATTTAATACAACTCTCTATAATGTCAGTTCTTGTACCATGTGGGATGATAGGCAGACACTGTCGAAAGTCTCCTCCCAGAACAATGACTTTCCCTCCAAAAGGTGTTGTATTTTTCTTGGAGATATCTGTTGTCATGACATCCCGTAAAAGTTGATCTATCACATGCAATGCATATTTAGATAACAGAGTGGACTCGTCAATAATGAAAAGTTTGGTACTTTTCAAATGTTGTGCAGCATCTGTATCATTTTTAATCCTTGAAACGGAAGTTTCATTGATTGGAATTGGTATTCCGTAAAGCGAATGGATGGTTCTACCTCCTTGCAGTAAGTTAGCTGCAATCCCTGTACTGGCTGCAGGTGAGACAATTTCGCCTTCTCCTCTTAGTTCATGAATTAATAAATCATACAGATATGTTTTGCCACTGCCACCTGGACCGTCAATGAAAAAGCACTTAGGTTGTCCACTTCTATCGTGTAAAGCTTGATTGATCGCATCATAGGACAAAAGTTTTTGGTCATTTAAAGTAGCTTTCATTTGCTGAGCTCTTCTTAACTCATCATCCTTGTTGTATAGTGGAGCGATGTATGGCTTTCTTTTTGGTCGTGGTAGATTAAAATCAGTAAAAGTTTTGCCATGAAATTTTAGAATAGTTTGGACATCAGTCATAGCATATCCTTCACAATTCTCACACTCCTCAGTGTTGGAGTGATATGCATGGCAGTAGTCTTGGATAAAGTCTTGTTTAAATTCTTTCCACAACTCCAATGGATGAGCTGGAGGACCAAAAATACATATATATGCGAACATATCACGAAGCTGTGCAGGCATGTTGAGAACACAGGCATCCAATAAAGTATTTCTCCAAACAGTGTCATCGAAGAGCAATCCAAGAGCTAATGCTGCCTCTTTGAAAGTTGGGTATGTCACTTCATTAACAGTCTTAATGTTGTCAAAACTTGTTGCTCCTTTGACATGCAGTAACAACAACCTTAAATAGTACCGTTCTTGATCTTTCATACTGACAGTATACATTCTTCCAATCACTGAAGAACCTCCTCGCTTTCTAATTTCCCATGCACCTTCTTTCCAAACATAGTGCTCTGGAATTTGGCGGTAGAAGTAATCATGAGCATGCGGGTCACTCTCATTCAGCTCAAAGTAGCCCATAAGAGTAGATTTTCTGTGCATTGTGTAACTGATGTCATCAACAGAGTCATCCTCATGAAAATAAAGTGGTTGAGAATGTGGGAGATGTACGGCCAGGCGAATAATGGAGTGCGATTGTCTATGCATCGGGTAAGCAAATATTCGCCAAGCTGCCTCCGGTGCACTCACATATCTTGAATCCATGAATTGATGTGTTTCATCATGGTGGATATTGGTTTGGCAAATTTCAAGATTGGCTTTATCATGTCCTTTGTAGACATATTTGAATAGGTATTTTACACTTTGAATGGAAGCACATACCTCAACATTAATATGACACTTGTATGTTAATAGTAGGTAAGGGTTATAGGGAACAACCCAAGAATTATCAATCATCTTTGAACGGATTTGAAAGGATGATCCTTCCTTTCTTTGATAAGTAGGGTATGCATCCTTAGCTATGAGTGTTCTTGGTTGGAAATCTTTAGGAAAACCTTTCTTACACTTGCCAAGATCCATACATGGAGAATTGGGGTTGTGTTGTCCACAGGGTCCATGAATCATGTGTTGCATCACAATGTCATGGAGCAGAGGGTATTCTTCTGGATCAGGGATTTCAGCCCAAACTATATTATCCACTTCAACCTCAGTTCTTAGTTTGGAATTGCTATCCAGAAAGATCAAAATGTGAGCGTGTGGTAGGCCACGCTTTTGGAATTCAATCACATGAATCATTGCACAAACTTTGCCAAATAATCCAGTGTTAATTTCTTTTAATAGGGCTTCCAGTTTAATTCTGAAGACACGGGCGACTAAATCAGGTCTATGCTCCACACGCTGCCATGGCTCTAAATTGTTTGTAATCTCCCTCCATTTAGGATTACAGGTCATGGTTACAAAAAGATCTGGTCGTCCAAATTTAGTCACAATAGCCATGGCATCCTGATAGCGTTGCTGCATGTTTCTGGGACTGCCTTCAAAGGAAGATGGTAAAATCACCGTCTTGCCAATGGGAATACCTTTCTCAACAGATTGTTTCAGGAGATGTTCCTGGAGTACGCAATAATCCTCCACTTTTAAATCCTTTTGATGATGACGGATAAAATTTAAGCGATTAGCCTCGATTTTAACATACGCATCCACTAAGTACTGCTGTGTTAGTTTGCCACCATTCAGGACAGGATTGAACTGATTCCGTACAGACAGCAAATAGCAGTAATACTGGAGCTGTGTAACCCGGCGTTGACTTTTGCCTTGATGCTTGAGTCCCTCATGCCAGCCTTGTTCTCCATGAGGGAAAAATAAAGGATAGAGTAATGCATCTAAATTGCTGTGTAGAATACTGACTTGCTGTGTTTTTGGGGCCAAGGGGTTATTTGGATCAGGTTTCAAATGAATTAAAATGTCTCTATTGAATGGTGGCTCTCCATCAGCATTTTCAAAGACCACAGCAACTTCATTGGCAGTAGGATTGTTATAGCGTCTCGGGTCTTGGCCTCTGTCTTGTTTAATGGCCATGATAATATTTGGCATGACGGTGCCATGTTCTACTGCCTTGTTCTTCTTCTAATTCAACGTGACGTAGCATTTTGTAGGCCGAAACAAAGGGATTAATATTATCCAATTGAAGAGCAATGATACTCATTAAAGTAGGATTACATTTAACATTTTCTGGACACTGTAGCCGTTGGTCTGTAGTGCTTAGAGTATCTAAAATGTACAGTTGTGCATATGCTGGAGTTTGATCTTGAGCAGGATGGAGTGTTCCAGTGCAATGATAAATTTGCCCATGAATACGAAAGCAGTATGGGCCATGTCCAGGAGGTAGAGAAACATGGGCACCCATGGAGGCAAAAGCAAAAGAACTATTAATGCTCCTTATATTCTCCATCAAATTTTGACTGTACTCACTCTCTCCTTTCAGCAGGCGTTGGAACACGTGCGGGTATTGAGGTAATGGTACCTTTACTTTTCCCTTGTGGCAACAAAGAGTAAACTGTTGATCTGATGGTCGTTCAGCAGTAAAATGTCGAGCCTCACAATGTTCACATATTACATTCATGAAACCACAGAAATGTTCTACAATAACATGATCCTGATCAATAAATCCCATTTGATGTAGGAGAGGTGAATAGAATAAACGTAGAAGTTTATTATGTAATCCTACATAAATGAGACGTGGAAGGGATGTAGATTCCAAACATTCAATAAATGAAGAAGTGGAATATATATTTCGTTCTGCCTCTTGCAATATAGAAGTGGAAGAAGAAGTTTGGCGTTCTTCACGACGTAATGTAGCCAAATTGGCCAAGTGGACTTGTCTAGACGTAGGAGAATCTGTATCTTGACGCATCTGTCTTTTCCTTTTAAGCCTCAAAATTTTACACTGTTTGCTGTATGGCGTCTCCTCAGCACAGTGTTTTCATTTTGATGTGGCCTTGCGATGCGGTAAAGGCTGTTCAGTTGTAGTCAAGATAGTAGAAGAAGAGGTGGCAGCAGTCTGAGCAGACAAAGAGGTGGCAGCAGTCTGAGCATCAGACAAAGAGGTGGCAGCAGTCTGAGCATCAGACAAAGAGGTGGCAGCAGTCTGAGGATCAGACAAAGAGGTGGCAGCAGTCTGAGGATCAGACAAAGAGGTGGCAGCAGTCTGAGCATCAGACAAAGAGGTGGCAGCAGTCTGAGGATCAGACGAAGAGGTGGCAGCAGTCTGAGGATCAGACGAAGAGGTGGCAGCAGTCTGAGGATCAGACGAAGAGGTGGCAGCAGTCTGAGGATCAGACTGATCTCCTACAGGCATTAACTTTTTCTGTTTGCGTCGTTGAGGCACAGGCATTGATTTTTTGCCTAATCGTTCTGTCCTTCCTTCTAAAGACTTTATTGAAACCGGTGTTTTCAAAGCAGCCTTTTCCTTGTCCAAGGGAAGTTGTCTTTCTTCAGAACTCTCCTCCACACCCGTCTTGCGCATACGCACAGACACCTTGCGAACCTTTCATTTTGATTTCCATTGAGGTAATGGGAGGTGTTAAAGGCAGTTCACTTGGTAAAATGTCAGTACACGAAGAGGCTGGTGTAGCATGTGTGTCAGACGGTTCTTCAGTGACTGGAATTTTTGTTTGTTTGCATGTGGAACGCGCAGTCATGGCTCTTTTTTCCATTCGTTGGCTTGTTTTTTCAGAAGACACTTCCGAAATACGTGTATGTAAAGCAGTCTTCGCAGCATCCAACCGAAAACGTCTCAGTGGAGAAGAGAGTTTACCAAACCGTTTGAGTTTAGCAGCCTTAACCCTATCTAACCGAATACGTCTCTCTGCAGAAGTCTCATTTGCAATACGTTTGGCGTGAGCAGCCTTAACACGATCTAAGCGAATACGTCTCCTTTCTAAGGTCTCTTCAGCAAGGCGTTTTGCCTTAGCAGCCTTATCACTATCTAAGCGAAGACGCCTCTCTTCTGAAGTCTCCTTTGCAGTACGTTTCACCTTAGCAGCCTTACGCAGATCTAACCGAACACGTTTCTCTTCCAAACTCTCCTCTGCAATGCGTTTAGCTTTAGCAGCCTTATCTTGATCTAACCGACGGCGTCTCTCTTCCAAAGTCTCGTCTGCACGCTTCTTCTTCGGTGTAGATGCAGCCTCCTTGGCAAGAGTGATATTTTGTGTTGGAGAGCTCATCTTAGTAAGAATAGTCAGTGAATCAAATCCAAAATGAGCTAGAGTGTGTTAGTTAAGGAAACAATGAATAATAACTGTGTAAACAGACAAAAACAATAAAACTAAAGTATGTATTTCCAAAACCTGTTAGAATGAAATTATAGACTTCTTTAAAGTAACAAACAAAGATGTAATGATGTTTACTGTATGGAATATTGAATGGCAATGAGTGTGTTAAAATGCCTTAAAAACTGCCGTGAAGGCAAAACAAATGGATGTAAGGGCCGTTTCCGATACGCGGTATCAAAGCAAATTTTCAACATTGTAATAAAAGCGTTAATAGAACCAGGATGACATCAATTTCTGCATAACCACCAGCAAGGTTGTTGTTTCATAAGGTGTTGAAAAATGGCAGAGTTAGGGTTAATTTATACCAAGAACTGAAGGTTTTGGTATTATAGCAGAAGTAGTGGTTTTTATTTTTGTTGGTGGAGTAGGGGAAACAGCGGCCTTAACGTGAAGTATGAAATGGCAGAATGTGACAAAGCAGGGTGAAAAAAGAAATAAGGCAACTTGCGTATGAGATATTGAAAGAGGCAGGTCAATGTAAAAAGTAACGTAAATGCGGTGATGTAGTGTAACGTTACGCAACTGCAGCCCTGGTGACAGGTATGGAGAAGTCGCGTTTAAAATTTAAATCTTAGCCCATGTTATGGAAGTATGTAAATGTGCATATACAATGGACGTGTGAAAGGGGACCCAGTCAGAAATAGAGTGTAAAATATTAGGTATGTAAAAGTAGTGAATGTCCTACTGGGATGACAGAGACTTTGACATGAGCGTTAATTTCAAATAGCATTATAACCGTTGCAAAAACAGCATCTGCCGCATGTGGCGCATAGCCACAGCATAACTGCAGGACTTGCAGGCGGTTACGTGAATCCCCATAGTCATTATAATCGCCATAATAGTCAGTATCTATTTATTTGCAGCAGGTGCAGCAATTTGGGTTTTGCACTTGTAGCAGGTGCTGTATGGAAAAAAAACGATGGGTGACCACGCTTTTTATGGTGGCGGGACCTGTGGCAAGTTCCCCTATACTTACTATGGGGATTAGCGAAACGACACCGCAAGTGCAGCAGTTATGCGGTGGCAATGCAGCAAACCGAGCTGATGCGATTCTGTCAGCACATCTGGCGCGATTTCAAATAACCGCTGATGTGAACTGGGCAGGTAGCATTACCACCAAACTGTTAAATATAAGACAGGTAGTAGTGCTACAGAGTCATTACTATGAAAAATATTAAAAATTGACATATAATGGGTTAACGTACTCGTGTGATGACTGACTCCTAACTCCAAAAAAAAAATCAAAGAGCCTGTAAGGAGTTAATATAGCATTGGCACGCATAAAAAATACTGGACGTTTAATAAAAATAAAAATAGTATTAAAGTATTTAGTAATGAAATGCCAGTAGTAGACCACATAGTGACATAGACAGTGAATAGGCAAAACAATAGAAGACGTTAATGTACCACTTACATCCTATAAAACAGTGTGGATGAGAAAATAAATAACAAATAGTATAGAAGAGTTTAATTTGCAAATGTCCTGAGTACAGCACCTAGTAACACAGTTAGTGAATAGCAAACCGAAAGTAGGGGGTTAATGTAGCATTTCGAACCCTATAAAACATAGTGTCGGAAAACAAAATGGCAAATGGCATAGAAGAGGATAATGTATAAATGGCCTTAGTGGACCACATACTGAGATAGCAAGTGGGACAGAAATAGAGTAGAACGGGTTAATGTACAAATTGCCTTAGAGCCCTTTCACATCAGCTCTTTCGATAAAATTGCGGTAGATGCAGTGAAAAAAATGCATCTGCTGCGATAGCCACATTAACATTGCACTTGCAGGGCAGTAGCGGTAATCCCTATAGAAACCATAAGGGGACTTGCGGCCGGTGCGGTTTAGCAGTTGCGGCAAGTGTTGCTAGAAAAAACAACGAACTTGCCGCACCTGCCGCAAGTGTTCCTATAGTTTCTATGGGTATTCCCGCAACTGCGCCGCAAGTGCAAGGTTTAATCGGCAATCGCAGCAGATGGTTTTTTTTCAGCCCATGTGTGGTGAAGTTGTAAAATCACAGATGTCCAGCACATAGTGACACAGTTATTGAATAGCAAACAGAATAGAAGGGGTTAATGTATGAGTGTAAACCCTATAAAATAGTCATGGTGCAACTTAAATAGAAAAGGCATAGAAAAGGTTAATGTAAAAATGTCCTTAGTACAGCAGATAGTGAGATAGAAAGTGGAGTAGAAATAGAATATAAAGGGTTAATATTAAAAGGGTCTTAGTACAGCACATAGTGAGATAGCAAGTGGAGCACTAATACAATAGAAAGGGTTAATATTAAAATGGCCGTAGTACAGCAGATAGTGAGATAGGCAGTGTAGCACTAATAGAATAGAAAGGGTTGATATAAAAAAGGCCGTAGTACAGCAAATAGTGAGATAGGCAGTGTAGCACTAATAGAATAGAAAGGGTTAATATTAAAATGGCCGTAGTACAGCACATAGTGAGATAGGCAGTGTAGCACTAATAGAATAGAAAGGGTTAATATTACAATGGCCGTAGTACAGCAGATAGTGAGATAGGCAGTGTAGCACTAATAGAATAGAAAGGGTTAATATTAAAATGGCCATAGTACAGCAGATAGTGAGATAGGCAGTTTAGGAGTAATAGAATAGAAAGGGTTAATATTAAAATGGCCATAGTACAGCAGATAGTGAGATAGGCAGTGTAGCACTAATAGAATAGAAAGGGTTAATATTAAAATGGCCATAGTACAGCAGATAGTGAGATAGGCAGTGTAGCACTAATAGAATAGAAAGGGTTAATATTAAAATGGCCGTAGTACAGCAGATAGTGAGATAGGAAGTGGAGCAGAAATAGAATAGAACGGGTTCATAAAGTATGAAAAGAAGAGGGCACTATGGTGAAATGTAGCTGATATTTAATTTGTATAAACAAAGGGTTAATGTAAGGATAGGCATTAGGTACATATACTCTGTTGTGAGATTGTACTGTGAAAACAGCTTTTTCACTTTTACATTGTTCACAAATTCAAATTTCCCGCTCTAAGATGGCGGACGCGAATAGTTTATTCATAAAAAGCCGGCAGACGCCAGCCGCGGTGTGATTGGGCAGCGAAAACTTCATAAACATGGCGCCGTGAATCCGGTTGGTCGGCGCTATTGTGTGAAGATGCCGCTGTCCAATCACAACTCAGCGGGGCGGAGCTACAAACTTCCAACCGGCCGAACGGCATATCCGAAAATCGTACCAGGCGCTCGGCAAGAAAAGTTCCGAATTCCCCGCTGTGCGCTGACCAATCGGAATCAAAGCGCCATAAACGACAACCAATCACAATCGCGCCTCATTTCTGAATGGATGTCTATGGGAAGTCGACATCCAATCACAATCGCGGCGCCAATTTTGAAAATGCACTGAACTTTCCTTGCGATTTTCGGACACGGCGTTCGGGAGAGTGGAAGTCTATAGCTCCGCCCCGCTGAGTTGTGATAGGACAGCAGCATCTTCACACAATAGCGCCGACCAACCGGATTGACGGCGCCATGTGTATGAAGTTTCCGCTGGCCAATCACACGGCGGCTGAAGTCTACCGGCATTTTATGAATGAAGATTTCGCGTCCGCCATCTTAGAGCGGCGAGTTGTACGGTCGGCGCCTGAATGCGTGTTCGGGCACAGCGGTCTCATAGACCGCGGAGACCGCTAGAAGCGCCGAAGTTTGCGCTTGTAGCGCAGAAGTCGGCGCTTGCAGCGGCGAAGTGTCCGAACTGTGGCGCACGCTCCATGCAGCGGCGATTGGCGCTGCATGGCGCAAAATAGTAAAAGTGGTGAAAAATAAAGATAGTAAAAGAGGTGAAAATAAAACTCCACATCAGGACTATAGGCTCTGATGTGAAAAGGTAGATTGTCCAAAGGATATCTTAGCTGATCAATGGTAGATCCCGATCCGGCGCTTGCTTCCTGACGTCCCGCACGAAGGATGGATATCTCGGCTCAAATGTAGTCGAACAGACGGTCCAGCGGTAGCTTCTCTTTGTCCTTGAAAGACCCTCACGAAGGATGGATTTCTTGGCAGAAATATAATCGAACAGATAGTCCAGCGATAGGTTCTCGTTCTCCCACAAAGAGGATTCAAAGAGGTTGAAGATTCAAAATTGGCGCTATAAATAAGCGGGCTTATCTGATTGGAGGGCGGCAACATCAGAAAGCTGGCGCCATGAATGTGATTGGTCGCTATGTATTTTCAAAAAAGGCGCGGCGATTGTGATTGGACGGCGCCTTCCTATAGAGATGGATAGAATAGATAGACAAAGGAGGCGATTTTATGGGCGAGCCGCTGGTTCTATTTCCGGCCAGATGACTCGGCTCAGAGCCATCATTCGACGGGGCCGGAAACTGGCAATCAGAGATTCGCGGCGATAGGTAGCGTATTAGCAACGACTCGGAATCATTGCGAGTCGTTGGTAAGATGCGACCAATGTCCGCGAACCGCTGAATGGTAGTTTGCGGCCCCGTGGAAGGACGAATAAGAGCAGACTCCCGTGACCGAAAATAGAAGCAGGGAGCCGGCCATAAAAAGGCCGAGACACCGCTATGTATGTGAATAGGAAGTGAGGTGGTCTTGTAATTGGTCGGTATATGCTAACGCCGAGCAATCAGAATTCGAGCTCACTTCCTATAGACATACCTTAGCGGTATATCGGAAAATATATGGGCGGGCTTCTGGTTATATTTTCGGACACGTGGATCGGCTATTTTTGGTTAAAAATTTTTTTTTTTTCTGTATGTATATATATTAATTTTTATGTATTTTTAAATGTATATTTGTAAATAGATAGAGGTAGGTAGATAGATCATAAAATGAATCCAAAAATATAAAAAATAAAAAGTTGAAAAATAGGAAAACATTTTTTTTTTTTTTACTGAATTATTTATTATTTTTAATTTATTTTTTTATTATTTTTTAATTATTTTTTAATTATTTTTTTATTATTAAATTTATTATTTAGGCTGAGACCCAGTTCTCTTTCAGGTCCGCTGAAAGGGCTGATCTAATTAGCATATATTTTTTTTTATTATTATTATTTTTATTGAATTATTTATTATTTTTAATTTATTTTTTATTATTTTTTAATTATTTTTTAATTATTTTTTTTACTATTAAATTTATTATTTAAGCTGAGACCCAGTTCTCTTTCAGGTCCGCTGAAAGGGCTGATATAATTAGCATATATTTATTTTTTTTATTATTATTTTTATTGAATTATTTATTATTTTAATGTATTTTTTTATTATTTTTAAATTATTTTTGAATTATTTTTTTTATTATTAAATTTATTATTTAGGCTGAGACCCAGTTCTCTTTCAGGTCCGCTGAAAGGGCTGATGTAATTAGCATATATTTATTTTTTTATTATTATTTTTATTGAATTATTTATTATTTTTAATTTATTTTTTTATTATTTTTTAATTATTTTTTAATTATTTTTTTATTATTAAATTTATTATTTAGGCTGAGACCCAGTTCTCTTTCAGGTCCGCTGAAAGGGCTGATATAATTAGCATATATTTATTTTTTTTATTATTATTTTTATTGAATTATTTATTATTTTTAATTTATTTTTTTATTATTTTTTAATTATTTTTTATTTATTTTTTTTATTATTAAATTTATTATTTAGGCTGAGACCCAGTTCTCTTTCAGGTCCGCTGAAAGGGCTGATCTAATTAGCATATATATTTTTTTTTATTATTATTTTTATTGAATTATTTATTATTTTTCAATTATTTTTTTATTAATTTTAAATTATTTTTTAATTATTTTTTTTATTATTAAATTTATTATTTAGGCTGAGACCCAGTTCTCTTTCAGGTATTTTTTATTTATTTTTTTATTATTTTTTAATTATTTTTTTTATTATTAAATTAATTTGTTCGCATTGAAATACATTAGCAGTGTGTCGGCGATTTTATGGGCGCCGACCTGGTTCTATTTGTCGGCCCTAAAATGGCGGACACACCGCTAATGCATGTCTATGGGCAGTGAGCTCGAATTCTGATTGGTCTGCGTTCAATCCGAAATCGGGCGGACTGGCCATAGACATGCATTAGCGGTGTGTCCGCGATTTTAGGGCCGACAAATAGAACCAGGTGGCCGGCCATAAAATCGTCGACACACCGCTAATGTATTTCAATGGGATCTGAGCTGCTCTTCTGATTGGCTGAGGGCATTAGAGAGCGACCAATCAGAAGAGCAGCTCACATCTCATTGAGATAGAATGGCGGATTTTGCGTCCATTGTATCTTAATGAGAAGTGAAGAGGACGTCGGAGATGGAAGTTGGCGGAAAGAAGACAGAAGACCCCGGGGGCCGGACGAAGAGCCGGAGATGGCGGAAAGAAGAGAGAAGAGCGGCGGGGCCGGAGGAAGAGGACGGCTGGCCGGACGAAGGGATTGTGGATCGGACGGACGATCAGATGACTAAGAAGGCATGTAAGTGATCGACGGGGGCGTTAGGTTAGGGGACGGCGGGGGCTTCGGGTGTAGGGCCTTAGGTGTTAGCGGCGGGAGCTTAGGAGGCGGCGGGGCTTAGGGGATAGGGGCTTAGGTGCGGCGTGGCTTAGGGGGCAGGGGTTGGTAGGGGGTTAGGTGCGGCTTAGGGGGTAGGGGCTTGCGGCAGAGGGTAGTGGCTGCGGCGGGGTAGTGGCTTAGGGCGGCAGGGGGTAGGTGCTTCGGCGGCGGGGTAGGTTAGGGCGGCAGGGGGTAGGCGGCGGGGTAGGTTAGGGGTAGGTTAGGGTTAGGTGGGTCTTGTGAAGTTGGACTCCTTTAATCTCTGTATTCAATTGGATGCTCCTCAGTAGTGGTTCCATCACCAGCACAAATAGGAGTGGAGACAGGGGGCATCCCTGCCTTGTACTGTTCTGTATTAGAAAGGGATCTGATAGTATATTATTAATTCTCAGTTTTTCTGTTGGTGATGTATACATTTTGAATATGGCTTCTATTAGGGGGGGCGGGATCTGGAAGACAGAGAGTGCAGCGAAGGAATGTCCAGTCCACCCTGTCGAAGGCTTTTTCCGCATCTGTGCTTAGGAGGACCAGTGTTTTTTTGTGTAATTGTGCATATTGCATTAAGTGTAAGATCCTGCTTGCATTGTCTCTTCCCTCCCTTCCCTGCACAAACCCGGTCTGCTCAAAAGTGACCAATTGTGGGATCAGGCCCGTTAAACGCCTCGCTATCAAGCTAGCATAGAGTTTCAAGTGCACATTTAGCAAGATGGGCCCGTAGCTTCCACAAGGGTCTTTGCCCTCTTTATGTAAGAGAGAGACGTGCATCAAGGGATTGGGAGGGAAGAGTGCTGCCCTGCAGAACTGTGTTCCATATTAATAAAGGACAAGTCAATCAGGGCACTTAGCAGGGCCAAAAGTCAAGATCAGATTTCCTTCCAAAAATGGCGGTTTCCCACCGGGGGTGCACAGCCGAAGCACCAGCAATAACGAGTAAAAAGAGAGAGGCGGCACTCACCGGATGATCGAGACAGTCTTTTTAATCCAAGATTACGGAAACAAACAGGGTGCAGGGAGGGGGCACGAGGAGCCGCCGGACTACGGCGCCGTTTCGCGACGCGTGTCGCTTCTACGGGTCCGAACACCATGGAACACCATGTTCCATATTTTCAGCAGATGGGGGCCCAATTCTGTGTAGAATGTTTTGTAGTAGAGGAGAGGGTAACCATCTCGCCCAGGCAATTTACCGATCGGGCCCCTTGACAGGCTGAACTGGAGTTCCGCTGGTTCAAAGGGCATAATAAACCAGGCCTGTTGACTTGTGGTCAGTTTAGGAAGGGACAGAGAGGATAGGAATGAATCAATATCTGCTCTCCTTTGGGTGAAGGCTGCCTCTGATTCGAGCAGTCTCAACTGGTACAAGCTTTTGTAGAAAGTCGAGAATTCCGAAATTATTTGATCATAATTTTGCGTTAGTTGGCCCGATTCGGTCTTCACCTTATGGATAAACGTAAGGGACTGACGCCTCTTGATCAGGGAGACCATGAGTTTAGAGGCTCTATCCCTGTGGACCAAGAGGCGGTTCCGCGAATTTGTAAAATACTACACTGCTCGTCTATTAAGTAAGTCTTTAAGACGCTGTCTACATTCGGTAAGTTTTAGCATAGTGGGCTGGGCGAATGTTTTCTGATATTGGGCTTCCAGTCCTGCTATTTCTTTATATAAGGCCTCCATCTCCGCTTACCTCTGTTGATTGTAGTATGATGCTATAAATATCAGTGTGCCCCTGATCGTAGCTTTATGTGCCTCCCAGACCATGGTGGCATCAACTTCTGGAGTGGAATTAAGCAAGAAGTAGTCCTTAATAGCCGTCCGCACTTTAGCTGTAACACCGGCCATGCGCAGGAGAGATTCATTGAGCCTCCAAGTTCTAAAACCAGGGAAAGGTCTTCCAAGTTCCACTCACAGGCAGGGACACTACAGCATGATCTAAGTATAGCGCTGGCTGAATGTCAATATTGTCAATAGCGGAAAGTAATGTCCTAGATGTAAATATGTAGTCTAGTCTGTGGTAATTATGTGGGTGGGAATAGTATGTATTGGTCAATTTAGATAAACACCGGATGAACAGCCCACTCCAGGAGAAACGGCTACTCCTCTAGAGCCAGTTAATGGCTAGCAACTCATGGTCATCTAAAGAGTAATTGTGTTGCGGGGCTGTAAATGCCTTGCAGAAGAATCAGCAGATGAATAATTGCCCTGAGGAGGACTTCTGCAAGAGCACCACTCTGACTCCTGAGGAGGAGGCATCCACCTTCAGAAAGAATTGCTTTAATTGCTGGGTTAGCGCCTTAAGGATATCACCAAAATTGGAGCTATTAGAAAGAAGTGTAGGATGAATTGTTGAAAATAATTAGCGATTCCTAGAAATCACTTGACTGCCTTAGTTCCTACAGGAAGAGGCCAGTTGAGAATGAAGGACACTGATACAGATTTAAAGATTGATCCTGAGAAAAAGATGATGTACCCCAGTAAAGGAAGAGAGGCTTGCTTGGAGATGCACTTTTCAAACTTGGAACATAGATGATTCCCATCTGAGTAGCTGCCAGACCAAATGGACACTTCTCCTAAGGGTATGCAGATCAGGTGAGAAGTCCAGGATATCATCCATATATACAGCAAACAGGTTACACCGGGCACTCCACGTATTGCACAAAACAGGGCTGTCACTCCTGTGACTAATGCAGCTTACTCTGGCGGTGCCGGCATATAAGTGAATCCAAATCGATATCATAGAAAATAGAGCCGCATTCACCATTAGTCGATCTTGAACAGTTTTATTCTCAGTTCAGTCCATACATGTGAACATCAGCAGGGGAGGGGGTGCGGGGACGGAGGACGACGGCCTGCCGTTTCGCGGTCGTGTACCGCTTCGACGGGTCCTCATAGAGGACCCGTCGAAGCGGTACACGACCGCAAAACGGCAGGCCGTCGTCCTCCGTCCCCGCACCCCCTCCCCTGCTGATGTTCACATGTATGGACTGAACTGATCATCCATATATACGACGATCCTAGGGTATAGGAGGACCCAGAAAATATTCACCAACTCCTCGAAGACAGCAGGTGCATTGCAGAGTCCAAATGGCATGACAAAATATTCGGGGTGGCCATCCTGATTGTGAGAGGCTGTCTTCCATTCATCACCCTGTCAGATGCCAATCAGATTGTACACTTCTCACAGATTAGGTTTCAAGACAGTTTGGGTTCCTCTAAAGTATTGGAATAGCCCAGGAATGAAGGGCAGAGGGTACTTGTTCTTGACAGTAATCTGATTCAGACCACTGTAATCAGTGCAAGGCCGAAGTGACCTGTCGTTCTTGAAGAATCCAGCACCAGCTAAAGCGGAAGATTTACATATTAACCCCCAGGCAAAGTTCTCCCTAACATACTCAGACATGGATTGTGTATCCCCTGTGACCAGGCGGCCACACGGTGAACTGCAGCTGGTCGGTTAAGACGGTCAATTCAAAGCAACACCCACGCATACACACTCCAATCCTGAGCCAAGTTACTCTATTTCAGGTAAGGGGTAGCGGGAGTAGCACAAGTGGGTGGGAAGAGAGAGAAAACCCGGACAAAGGGGTGGAGGAACAGTAGTAAAACACTGGAACACTAAGATGGGCGAGACAATCAAGTGAATCCCTGGAGGGTGGAGGAGTAAGGAAGCCTCCCCAAGCCGAGACACCGTTCACCAGAGTACTGACTACTCAGACAGTAAGACCAATGGGGCCAGGCGGCCTGCACCACTAATGGCTGGTCGGGAACCCAAGCTGGAACCGGTGAGAGACTAAGGGAGCCAGGTGATCCCGACTAACATTGGTTCTCTGGCCCAGCCATCAGCGACCTGAGTGCCGGCTCTATAGATGTGGTCAGGACCGCTTCAAGCCTCTAACCACAAGACACAAGACATCCCGGCGGGGTGCAGGAACTCCAAGTCTCTGAGACCTAACTACCGCTACAGAGTATGACAAAGCCATCGTACTAGGGCTGGTGACCCTGGCTAGGGAATGACACACCATAGAGCCCGTGATGGCCGGACCAAACCAGTATACAAGGGAGAGAGACTAGAAAGGTCTGAAAGGTACACAGAGGGGAATGATGCAGAGGAACTGTTCCCATTGCAGTAAACACCTGAACCCATAACTGCTGAAAGAACCCGATACACCGTAAGAGTGTAAACAGCTGAGCCTGTGAGTGCCGTGCACTGTGTGTTGTTGAAGTTAACAAGGTGAAGTAAAATCTCAGACCAACTCAAAGAACTGTGTGTGTGTGCTTTACTGGGACACTCAATACAGCGGCTCACCTGCGGAGCCATATTCCTGCTGCTTATGCGTGCTGGTTGGAGAAGCTGTGTCAAGAGGGGAAGTGCAGCATCCCGGGCATGCAGGACTTCTCCCTCTGCCTGGGGACCCAGCTCTACCCGTGGAAAGTTCACCATCCCGGCTGTCGGTACGACCACCATCTCCGGCAGATCCCACGGCAGCGGCGGCCACATTTGCCACGACCCACGGGTGGCGTCATGAATTCTACCCCTTTTATTTCCCCCTTTTTTTTTTTTAATTTGCCGCACCTGGGGCCACACCACTGTGGCAACCCCAGAGACAGCACAGTCCGGCCCCGAGTAGTCCGGCCCCAAGTACCCCGGTCCCTAGCAGGTGCGAAATATATGCCCCCTTAATGGAGTAGCACCTGGAATTAAATCAGTGGGCCAGTTGTACAGCCTATATGAAGGAAGAGTCTCTGCCTATTTTATTGAAGACATCCGTTTATGACTAAAAGGCCAATGGCAATCCCAGCAGAGATGATGGCAGCAGTGTAGTATGAACCAGGAGTATGGACTTGAGACACCTTTCTTGACTAGGGATGAGCGAGTCCAAAATTACTCGGAATTGCTAGACTCTAACTAGTCCGAGTCTGGGACTCGCTACTCCTTACGAGTCTAGCGAGTCCAATGTAAATGAATGGGGAAGCGAGTAATAGCGAATAATTCGTCTGTTCCTGGACCCCATTAAGAGATAAGAGGTCTGGCAGCAGAGGAACAACCTACAATCCCCTAATACATTGTTTTGCGGGCGGTAGTAAAAAAGCGTTAACCCTAAGTTCCTAATGGATTTCACAGGATTGTCCCGTTCCTGTTCAATCCAGTCCCATAGACAGCCATGTGAAATCTAACCGGATTAATCCTGCCCAGTACTATCCTGTGTAATCCGTTTGTCAAACTAAACATGTCCGGTTAAAACCGTTTTACTTCAACAGCTGTCTATGGGCCTGGATTGAACCGGAATAGTATCGAAAATCAGAATGAATCCGGGATTGGTAAAGCCCTGCAGCTACGCAAAGGAGCCCCTCGTACCCCTCCTCCTGAAAACATTTTGTTCTTTGGAGAGATTCCCCAGCAGGAGCTATTGAGTTCAGCAATCTGTATGTTATCGTGAAATTCTGGTGAGTACAGATTGTCAAATGATCTTAATCTGCTGTATGTATTACTGTCTGAAATTGCGCTGGTTCACCTCATCTTTGGCAAAATGCAAGCCAGCATGCCTGCCCATGTGCAAGCTCGGCTTGCTGCATGCACACGCCGGCATGTTTTTATGCATGCACATGCACATGTCCTGCTTGCAGCATGCACAGGCGTGCATGCATGAACATGCACACGTCCTGCTTGCAGCATGTACAGAATACAGTAGAAGACTCGCTCATCCTACTCGCTATTCGCTAATAACAGCAAGTGTCCGGTGACCGGTCTTGTGTAGTACAGGATTCCGGCTCAAAAGATCCATATTCGGTTAGAGCCTGAACGGATAGAGCCTGACCGTTTAGCTACCATTCATTAAAAACAGAGATAACCGGATTATGACGGTAAATGACAGTCACGCTCAATTCGGTTCAGTGTAACGTTGTCTACGGGAGTGGAATGTGACGGACAGTGCAAAACCGTCAAAAACCGTTTTCATTTTACAACGAACGCCTTTTTATAACCGGCTTATATACAATAAAATAGGGTATTGCAGGTTTTCCTATGCTACCAGACCTCTTTATAGGGTCCAGCAGCAGAGGAATTGCATTTCTCTATATTTACATTGGACTCGTTACTGTGCGAGTAATCGCTAAAAGACTCGCAGAGTAACGAGTCCAGCGAGTACCCGACTATTCGCCGAATAGCGAGTAGTAACGGGTAGACTCGCTTATCCCTACTGTTGACGTAACAGTGTAAAACGTCTTCAGAATGCCAGTCAAGGACAGATTCATGGCTTAGAAGCCATACACAAAGAACATTTTTACTTTCCATCTACAACTTCACCTTCTCAGTGACACCCAGGATGGACTCCTTCAAAGGTCTGGACCTGGGGATACTTGTGTTTTTACGTAACGCCACCCACAGGTTGCAGCTATAGATGGCTGCCACTGCACGACAGTTCTCTTAGGGGCCGATGGTAGGGAGGCAGCAATGTTCTTAAGCCCTCTACTGGTAGCGCTGACCCCCACGGCAGCTAGAGGTACCTGAGTGAGTTCATAGTCGTGTTTCTGGTGCTCTTGACGAGTTAAGAAAGTTCACAGACACAGCGGGTTGCAGTCTTCAGGTCTTTTACTCACAGTCTTTGTGTAACAGTCCGCTGAGACTGGGTTCTGGGAGGCAGGGATCCAGCTACACCCAGGTAGTAGGATGGTAACTAACCAACACCCCTTCTCTGCCCTTTCTCTGCCGTCTCTCACTGCGCTTACCTTCCCCTTCTTGCCTTGCGCCTTGCCACACAGAGCCCTGAGCCAGTGACTGTTGGCTTTTCTTAGGTGTTGACCTGCAGTATCTCCCCTTAGCCCTATGGGTGCCACCTTTTTAGCAAATGTGTGCAGTTGTCGACTGTGTCTCCATGGACGTTCCACAGATTCCGAGTTGCTAGCTGAGCCTTGCCTGACGTCTCTAGTCTTGGGGTTCCCGGTGTCCCTGTTTTTGCGGCCTGGTCCCTCCACTTGCCTGCGCCTGAAAATGGATACAAGTTATGTGGCTCCCCACCATGCAGGCGTCACAGAGGGGTACTGCACCCATAAAAGCGGTGCAGATACTCCAGCTATAAGTGGATTACAGGTTGATGGGTGGAACCTACACACAAGCACCCCCACATTAGATCACATGGTGGAGGTAACCGGGAGGGGATATAGTCACCTCCAGGGGGAACTAGACAAAGAAGGAGCCAGCTCAGCTCAGCTAGAAGCCAGGCAGTGAGCCTGAGGGAGCAAGGATGGTCTCTTTGCTGAGGACCCAGGAAAGGCTAAAGACAGATCCCAGGTGCAGACAGCCAGCCTGGGGGAAGAGAAGGACTTCGGAGAGTCCAACTCCAGCAGCTTATCGGGCACCGGAGCCCGCACCTGTGGGATCCTCCAAGGACCACAGAAAATCCGGCGATCTGAGGGGGATATATATATACCGCTCAGACTCTTAAGTGACCAGAAGAGGGTACTAGGCACCACTTGATGGTTCGGCGGTCGGCCAGCAGATGATAACCCGTCGGGAGCGAGGAGAGTGAGAGACAGCAGGAGGCCAGATCCACTGTATGGGGTCAGACTTCACACAATTACTTTGAAGCAGGGAAGAATTGAAAGAGAAAAAGCACCCACTGAGGATTTCATCCAGCTACCTGTGATCCGCTTGCAGCCACCCGTTAGCTACTTGTTGTTTAACATCTTGCTGAACTGAGAACTGTAACCATTGATGCTAAAGTTCCAGTAAAGTACTCGGAGTGAAGTGACTTTGACTCTGCTGCATCTTCTTTCCATGAACTTATTCCTTCACAGGATTTCTGCCCTGGAGGTCCCAGCCCTGCCTACGGAGGACTACAACATCTCAGCCGCAATACCACCAACCTCCGGAGGACTGAGGCGGCGCTGGTGTTACTTCGCCAGGAACTGGAGGTGGTGTCACGACAATAAACTTTGTAAATAGTCCCCTGTATATATCAACTCCTTTTTCGGAGAATAGTCCCCCAGGACATGGGATCAGGCGCGGCCGCCATTCCCTGTGACACAGTTAACCCCCTGTGGCCTGATACCCGAGTACCCCACACCCTGGGGCTCGACAGTTCCACGGGTGGATCGCTTGCTTCCTGTGTCTCTGGGACCCCCTCTTCCTCCTGGAGCCACCTAGTTCTTGTCTCTGCTCCTCAGTCTACCCTCAGGATGAGCTCCCACTAGCTCCAGTCCTCTGGACGTCTCTCAAGTTCTTTTTCTTCTGTGACAGGCTTTCTTTCTCTTGCTTCCCTCCAACTCGACTCTCACTGTTCTGCTGTTCTTCTCGCTGTTGTTTAGCGGTCTCTCCTCTCTGCTGTTCAACTGTCTCCTCCTTTCTAGATCTCTCCCACTCTATTTATACCCTTTGTTACATGTTCCACATCATCTATGTGTGTTCTTTCTGGCTTCAATCCTTCCCAGGTGCTCCCTCTAACTACTTCCTCTCCACCTATCGCCAATACAATAGTTCCTAGTGTGTGGCTTGGGTGCCCCGGCACTGGTCCGTACCCCCCTTACCCGTGAGTGGGATACTACAGTGCAGTACCTCTGTGGCGACTGGATCCGCAGGGGCGCTACACTCCCCCCTCCTCTTTCAGCCCGAGGACGGGCTGGGTTTAAGAACAGAAAAACAAGTGGTATCAAGAAATGCAAAACGTTTGTAATGATAAATGTCAAGAACTAGAATAAGAAAGCTTTTCATCCCTTTAAGGGGAGGTACTGTTACTTTTATATTCTGCAATGTTAAAGTAGAAAAACATGCATAATTAACTATGTACAGTTCCCGCCAAGTCCAGTGCGACCCCTATGCAGGGTGTCCATCACACTGTCCTAGGTGTAAAACAGGTGAGTGTCCTGCAGTCTGCAATGTGCACACAGCCCGCAGTCTGCAATGCGCACACAGCCCGCAGTTTGCAAAGTGCATACAGTATGCAGTCTGCAATGTGCACACTGCCTGAAGTCTGCAATGTGGACATGGCCCGCAGTTTGCAATGTGTATTCTGCCTGCAGTCTCTAATGTGTACACAGCCAGCAATCTGTGTTGTGTATATGGCCCGGAGTCTCTAATGTGCAGCATCAAAAAGTTTTTCTGCAGCCAGAGTTTGTGCTCTGTTTTTTCCGATGCCTCCATGGATTCTGTTCCTCTCTGCGCCCAGCACTGGACTATCTGCCACCACCTTTCATCTTTCCCCATCTCCACGATCTGGCTGAGTATTGGCTATACCACAGCTTGCTATCTATATAGCACAGCCTCCTGGGTATAATTCTCCTGTCCTGTATACTGGGTGTAATCCTTAGTATCTCTATTATCCTGTGTATATATGTACATGGCACAGTGCCACTTCTGTCCTATATACTGGCTGTAATCCTCAGTATCTGTATTATTCCGTATATATACACTGCACAGTACCACTTCTCCTGTCCTGTTGTCAGAGAGGCAGTATTGGACTTTAAATTAAACAGCAGTTAAATGCTGAAAATCCATATTGGGAATAATTGAAGTCATCTCTTATATTCTGTCAGGTGATGACTTGCCCTTTATTCTGAATGTGATCGCTGGGATCTTACAATCCTGAGAAATGTAGCTTTGTAGAGCACCATGTAAATGGAGCAGTTGATTATTTCTACTGCTGCACCATTCACATGTGGCTCTTCAGATAACTCATTTAAAAAAGTGATGAGGTCATGACAACGTAAGGGCAAATTTCACTGATCGGGGCTGATGGGTGTTATAGTATGTGGGCTGGTGGGGTTTGTTTTCCAGGGCTGCTTTTTGGTCCCAGTCCGGCCCTGCACAAAAGTCACCTCTGGAGACCTGCTCTTCATAGGTATTTACTAGACCTGGTGCTAATGTAATAAGATGGAAGACACTCAGGAGCCACAAATCACATGCCCGCAAGCCAAATGTGGCTCCTAAGCTACAGGTTGGGGACTACTGATCTAGTTCATTTAAACATTCAAAAGTTAAGAGGTGGACATAAAGGCAAATTATTGAACTCAAGTCAGATACACACAATAACTATCAGTTCTGGTGCGAGAAACATGGTATTGTAGGTGGCACATATGCTTCATAATAGTGAGATCACAGGTGTCCATGCAAGCACCATACAATCAGGGGTGAACCTAGCCTCTCTGTTGACTGAGGCGAACTTTAAAACGGCACCTTTCCCCCCCAAACACAAGGACGTCAGCACCATCACACGCACATTCAAGAATCACTTAGAAGAATCCAGATTGAAGCGGCAGTCACACGTACAGATATCTCTTGCGATATTGTAAGCGATCACGTGCACGCGCAATCGCTTACAATATCGCTCACATCGCTGGTGAGATGTCACACAGACAGACTCACCAGCGATGTGGAGCAGCGAGATCGCTGGTTACTATGGTACACATCGGGTTACTAGGCGCCGCGCGGCGCTTAGTAACCCGACGTGTACCATAGTTACCATCTCCCAGCATAGGATCTGCCGCTGGGAGATCGTTCATCGT
Source organism: Allobates femoralis (assembly GCA_033576535.1). NCBI lineage: Eukaryota > Metazoa > Chordata > Amphibia > Anura > Aromobatidae > Allobates > Allobates femoralis. The sequence goes on along the minus strand of JARQOC010000158.1, from coordinate 57,085 downwards.
GGTGTTATACACCACGATGAAGCAGATCGTGACATCGTTCATCGCTAGATCTGAGCTCCGGAGCTCAGATCTGCGATGTCACGATCAAGCGATTTCACATCGTAAATCGCTTGATTACATGCAACGATTTTAAGCCCGATATCGCTTAAGCGATCAAAAAGGAGATCGCTTAAACAATATCGGGCAAGAAATCGTTGCGTGTGACAGCCGCTTAAGGATCATTAATGGCAATGGCAGCTTGGCACAAGCTACAGTCACACAATGGTGGCTGCAGCCTTACAGCACAGGAGGCAGCGCTGATTGACACCTATTATCTATGGCACACACCTACAAAACTCTGGGCAGCTCCAATGTGATCACTGCCTGGCACTGACTAGGCAGACATGTCACCATGCGGCACCGTCCACACATACAACGACCTGCAGTCTGAGCATCAACAAGCTGCCACTGCACTAAGCTGGTAAAATGATGCATCTTCCCCAACAGACCACGCCTCCTCCCAAAACACTTAGCCAATCACAAGCTGCGCTCACGGGGCTGTCCAGAGCTAATACCCTGTTTCCCTGAAAATAAGAAACCGTCTTATATTAATAGAATAGTTAGAAAGGAAATAAAGTAGCCGCACTCACCGGAGCAGGGTTTTTCATCCTTTATTTGCTGGTTAATTCCTTGCGGTACAGCAACATAGCGGGGAGGGGGTGCAGGGAGGCGGACGACGGTTCACCGTTTCGCGGATTATACCGCTTCTACGGGACCCGTAGAAGCGGTATAATCCGCGAAACGGTGAACCGTCGTCCGCCTCCCTGCACCCCCTCCCCGCTATGTTGCTGTACCGCAAGGAATTAACCAGCAAATAAAGGATGAAAAACCCTGCTCCGGTGAGTGCGGCTACTTTATTTCCTTTCTAACTATTCTATATGTGAGCCTCAATAAGGCCAGCACCACCGAGCTGCCTGCAGCTAATAAGCCACGAGAGTGGCGTGTGCCTGTGCATAATCGGTTAGTGCCCGGTAACCTCCCGCTATTGAGATACGTCTTATATTAATGTTTGCCCCCAAAGAAGCGCGATGTCTTATTTTCGGTAGATGTCTTATCTCCGTGAAAAATTCACATTTATTGATGAACAAAAATTAACATTTATTACATACTGTACAATAATTGTCATCACAGACCAGCATAACCAAACTGTCATCCATCATCTATCTGCAGCCCCCATCATCCATCTGCGGCACCCAACATCCCCCAATGTGGGAGCAGGAAGGAGGACAAGTGTCGACAAACCGGCGGGAGAATTGATCTTTCATTGCCCCCATAAAGTATGATGCCACCAAAAGTGTCCCCCAAACATTATGATCCCCCCACAGTGACTTCCTCCACAGGACCCTCCACACATACCATACGGTACCCACAACTACTCTGGTGCAATATGATCCCCAACTGTGACCCCCTCACAGCCCTCTATATAGTACAGTGATGGCGAACCTATGACACGCGTGTCAGCACTGACACGCGTAGCCATTTTCAGTGACACGCGGCCGCCGGAGAAACTACAAGTAGGATTCAGTACTTCTCACTCGCTAGACTCGCTATTTGGATAAAAACCATAGACACGGCAGCAAAAAACTGTTGCGAGTCGGGCTTCCGACACGGCAATGCGAGCGCTTTCCGAGACATCTGCGATTACAGGGCCAGGTGCAGTAGCTGAGGAAAAAAAATGTGCTGGAGGTCTGTAGGCCAGAACAGCAGAGCTCCGGCACAGAGCGTCTAGTCCTGGGACTTCCGGTAGGCGGAACTTGCTGGTTGGCTGGCGCAGCAGGGAGCAGCGGAACGCTGTGGGGGACACATATCTGAGGCCCTGTGATCGCTGTCTGGAGGTCTGTCTGGAGGTCCAGTGATTACTACAGCAACCATCCTCCAGTGAAAGGTTCTGGGCAGAATCTGGGCTGGGTGTCATGAATGTGTGATTGGCCATTACTGAGATAAGTGAGGGGGAGGCTGGAAGAGGCCTGTGCTATGGGTGCCGTTTCCCGCCATTAATTTACATAAGGAACGCCATCTTGCAGCATAGTACAGACTCCATTTCACCACTATATTATTGTTGCACACCCTATTAATCCCTATTTCTGCCCTTTCCTAAAAGACAGTTAACCCCTAATTGCCTGCAGGGCTATCTATAAATCTTCTGTCACTGCCCCTCTGATGGAGAAGCCAAAAAAAACAAGTTTAAGTAAAGGAAGTGGTAGTAGCAGTAGCCGACCCTTTCAAGAGACATGGACTGAGATGTATGGCATTATAGAAAAAAATGGCAGATCATTGCGTTCTTTGTAGTGAAACGGTAGTAAGCAGAAATTCAGCAACAAAAACGTCACTAAATCAGTGATGGCGAACCTGTGGCAGTCCAGCTGTTGCTGGACTGCCACAGGTTCGCCATCACTGGAAGAATTCCCCCCCCCCCTCACTTATCTGACTTAGTTCATGGCACCCCACACAAGTTAAATAACAGCAAGACCAACAAAAGAAACCAACTGACAGATTAACAAAGAAGTCACTAAGCAGGTAAGTTAAATATTAAAGATATTTGTTATTTAAACTATAAATATCGTAAAATTAGGTTTTTTTTTTCTCAAGGTGACACACCTCCCGATTTATGCGCGTTTTTTTGGCGAATTTTGACACACCAAGCTCAAAAGGTTGCCCATCACTGATATAGTATAATGGTCCCTAAACCTCTTCACATTGTATAATAGACCACAACACAGCCCTCAAATAGCCCCACCATAAAGTATAAAGTCTCCATCATAGCCCTGCAAGTATTATCCTGCCCCCACAGAGCCGTCTAAATATTATGACTTCTGTGTGGCCCACTGGGACGGGATACTCTGTACCGGACCGGGGTATACACTGGGGATATCATGGCAGTCTTGGTCCGGACCATGTCCTGAGCCCCACAAGTAAAAGGGGTATTTACAAGGGAGATTGTTGTCATGACGCCACCCACGGGTTGTGGTCAGTGAAGGGACAGTAGTACTTCTGTCAGGAGCATGGATGAATGCTGCAGCAAGGTGGATGAGCCCGCCGCAGGTCGGGGCTGCTCCTGACAGAGTGTAATGTGTAATCAAAGTCCTGATGAGGGGGAATCATACAAGTAAGACTGAAGCAGGGTTCACCGGGTTTTACTGACAAGTTCTTAGTGCAATTTAACCAGTTCAGGGTACAGTTCAACAGTTCACAATTTAGTTCCTTCACACAGTTAACTCCGGTTACTCTCCAAACCCTATGCAGCCAGGTTATCTTCCTGAGACCCCTCACTCTCTCTGTAACCTTTCCTTTCCTCAGTTCTTCCCTGTGGGCTGTATGGCGGCAACTAGGTCCCATTTCTATGATTTCTCCCTGTGTGCATGGGCAGCAAGCCTGAGTCCTATAGTGTTGCTGTGCCTCCAGCCTGTGTACTAGGAACTCTGGCTTGGAATCAGCATTCCCCGTCGGTTTGTCTGGGGAGCCGGCGTATAGCTGCAGTCCCCCTCAGAGTCGACATTCTGGTCCCAGCCTAGCCTAAGTGTCTCTGTTTTGCAAGGGATCACCGGCTTTTTCCCACCCGTGTGACTATCTGGGTACAACAAGGGAAACCCGTCCTGCCTGTAGTCGGTCAATACTGCTGTACTCCTTGGACCTGGTGGCACCAGTCCTGTCTCTGTCCTTACTTCCCCTTGGGCTGCAGGCTATGGACAGGTTTTCTCTCCATGGATCAGTGTCTCTGTGAATTCTGCGCCTCCAGGGAGCCTTATCCCTCCGGGAAGTGTCACTTTATGTCTGTCCTTGTGTCTTCTGTTCAGCATCCTTGGCCTACTAACTCACTCCTCCTACTGTTCCTCCTTTTGCATTGGTCTGTCACTTGATCTACATTCCACCCACTTCCCTCTAAAATGTGTAACTTCTTTGCCCGCTTAGAATCCTGGGCTTCGGGTTGGGTGTTGTGTCTGGTGGGTGGGTGTGTGTGTTGAGGTTGTTTGGTGCACAAACTATCTCCTATCTGCCTGGCTGCAATTCCTCATGTGGCCACCCTGGTCGCAGGGGCGCCACACTTCCATATAGTATAATTGTGTCCATTATAATACATGCACCTCCATAGCCCTCCATATAATATAATGCACATTGTCCTCCATATATTACAATACACCACATAAACCTACGAATATTATAAAGCACCGCCATAGCCCTCCATATGATATAATGCACCATACATAGTCCTCCAAATACTATAATGCATCCCCCATAGTCCTCCATATAGTATAATGCACCCCATAGCCCTCCATATACCATACAGCACCCCCATGTACAATATAGCACCCCATATATAGCACTGCCCATATACAGCACAAGAGCCCCATATACAGCACCCCAATATGCAGCACAGCTGCCCCATAAACAGAACAGCACCCCCATAAACTGCACAGTTCTCCCATATACAGCACAACCATATAAGGCACAGCGCCCCCATATATGGCATAGCACCCCCATATACGGCACAGCCCCCCCATATACGGTAGAGCCTCCCATATACAGAGCTCCCCCATATACAGCTCCCCATATACAGCACCCCCATATACAGCAGAGCTCCCCCATATACAGCACCACAGCCCCACATACAGCAGTGCCCCCCCATATACAGCACCTGGAGTCCCGATGAACACAGGGTCACTTGATGCAGAGGTAAAATGACTGCTGCATTGACCAATCATCACACTCCCTGGCTGGAGGGGGCGGACGCTGAGGAGGCAGAGCCAATTGCTGCTGTATTGAAAGTAAATGCAGCCAGGAGCCTCCTCCCTCCCCAGTCCCAACCGCAGCTGCTCCACACAGTCACTGACAACACACAGGATTGCAGGAGCACGGCAGCATGGAAACTGACTGCTCTGCCGCCGCCCCTTCTACAGGGACTCATCGCCGCCTGAGCACAGTGCTCATATTGGCTCATTGATGATGCGGTCCTGCGTACGATGCATGTTACACAAGTCTGGAATAATGGGCTGGAATAACACAAAGAAGCCTCAACTTCAATATTGTCTTACTTTTTTGCATACGTGAGCTTCTTATGACAAGTGGACAGTAAAAGATTTGAAATGGGTGATTTGAAGCAATGAAAGGAAAGTCAATAGACTATGGGCCCTGATGGGTGCCAATGGGTCTGGAACAAACAATCTAAAAAGAGGATAATGAATCAAGAAATTGAAGGAACTGGATTGAAAATACCATTGTCTTATCTCCAGAAGGTGAATTCTCTTCTTTTCACATACATTTGGAAGAATAGGAAACCTCGCATCTCCTATCGCTTGATGTCGCTCTCAAGGAGGGATGGAGGTGTGGGTGCACCAGACATCAGACGTTATTATAGAGCTGCCATTTTGACTAGGACGGTAGATATAATTCGAGGCTCCAGAGATAGGCAATAGCTCGAGGTGGAGGAAGCACTTGCCCCTCTCCCTCTCAGATACCTTTTCCTAGTACAGACACATCTACGACCTGACTCTCTTATATTAAACGTACATACTAAAAAAACACTCAAAATATGGCAAGACTCCATAAACACTTTGGCCCCGCCCTTGTCTCCCTCACTTAAGCTTTCGGACATCCTTGCTCACTCTATGCGAAACTCAGGACAGACTGAGGAAGATCTAAAATATTCCAACATTTCTATAGATCAACTGGTGCAAGAAGGAACACTCCTCCCACTATCCGAGTTACAACAAATCCTGGGCTTGTCATTCTTAAATTTTGTTCATTACGGCTCCATCAATGCACTCTTAAAACATCATATTAAAAATACTAGTCTAGTCAGAACTTTAACAACTTATGAAATGCTTTGCGCCAAGACCTCTAGACCCAAGAAAATATTTTCCACCATTTATTAAGCCTTAGTGACCTCTGACAGCGGTCCAAAAAGAGCAAATATCTCAAATTGGGAAAGAGACTTGGGTTACGAATTCACACCGGCCCAAACTCTCCATATATATAAGCACTCCCATGGCCCCACCCAGTGTGTCCAAGCACAAGAAAACACCTTCAAAATAATTACGAGATGGTGTCACACGCCAATCCGGAGCTCTGGCTGGAATGAAGATACTTCCTCTGGGTGTTGGAGATACGGAGCGGGTCCTGGCAGCTACTTTCATATTTAGTAGCAATGTCCCGTCATCATTAAATTTAGGCAGCAAGTTGAGAGCCTTATTGGCACTGTGTTACGGAAAGATTTGAAACTAAAACCGGAGACAGCTTTACTGAACTTTTTGATCTGGCCAGAACATAAAAGAGCATAGCTCTTGGCCCAACATATCCATAATGCGGCTAAACTATTAATACTGGTCCATTGGAAAACCACTGATTTCCCCACATTACTACATCTCAAAAATAAGGTACATTTACTCTATCATGTATCTGAGACGGTGCCCCTGGTGAACCACTCATGAGCCACCTTTTTGGACATCTGGCAACCATGGGCTAACTATAGATCCTCTATTCTGACTAAATAAACTAACTTTTTGAATATCATAATATGCACCCACCTGTGCCTGCCTCCCTTATCCTTTTACCCTCCTCTATACCGTTTCCAACTATCCCAGCTTCTGCTACGGTATGCTTACTCTTACCCCCTTCCCCCTCTTGTTTATTTTTCTCTCAATAACTATTGTCTACTGTTTGCACTTGTTATTGGGAACAGTTTTCTTAACCCAAAGCTCCTTAGACAAGCCTGGAATGTCAGTGCGGATTTAAGTTTGAAATACTTTGCTTAGGGATGAGCGAGTCTACTCGTTACTACTCGTTACTCGACGAATAGTAGGGTACTCGCTCTACTCGTTACTCTGCGAGTTTGCTAGCGATTACTCGCACAGTAACGAGTCCAATGTAAATCAAGGGAACTGCAATTCCTCTGTTGCTGGACCCTATAAAGAGGTCTGGCAGCAGAGGAAAAACCTGCAATTTCCTTAATCATTGTTTAGAAGCCTGCGGTAACAGCCGTAAGCTGTAAATTAAAACCGGATTGTTCCGGATTTTTCAGGATTGACCCGGTCCGGGCCAATCCAGTCCCATAGAGTCCCATGTTCCCGGACCAGTTTTGTCCAATTTTTATACCCAGATCAAACCGGATTGTCCCGGTCCAGGGCAAGCTGGCGCCCCCCAACATGGGACTCTGTCACGGATTGACCCGGTCCGGGACAATCCGGTCCCATAATCTGGTTTTAAAATCTGGCAAAACCAGTACAGGTAAATCTGGGGCAACGTAACATTGTTGTCTATGGTGCCGGATTGTCCCGGAATTGTATCTAAAACCGGACAGGTTCAACAGGACACCCGATTTAAGAAGCAAGTAAGGGATGAGCGAGTCTACTCCTGTATTCAGCCCAGCATGTTATCCAATCATAGTTAGTAATGCCGCAGCCATGTTGGTTGTGGCATTACTATTATTGGCTGCTGTCCAGCGTCATGCATATGTCATGCATGACTCAAAGGCTGTATATAAGCCTTTCCCCCGCCATTTTGGGCACATTCCTCAAGAACACAAAAACACAGCTAGTGTAGGGAGAGTGTGAGCTGATTCTAGGGATTGTCAGTTTAGGAAAAACACATCTAAAAAAAACTAAAATGTAACCCAAAAGCTCTTCTGAGAGCTAATCGGAGGAGTCCTGTAAGGGACTGTAGGGCAGGTAGACAGGCAGGAGGTAGTGTTACAGTTTCACACAGTAACTCATAGCTGAGCTTAGTCAGGTCTTCTCTGAGCTTAAATACTAAACTTATTTTTTTGTTTGCTTCACCAGATAATTTTGGGGTCATATTTACCACTTCAGCATAAGTTTTTTAGGGACAGTGTGTTGCTATTCCACCTAGTAGCTCGCACTGTACCTTTAATCTTTCACATAGTCAGCACCGCAGTCCACGGTGGTGACTGGTAAAGCGTAATATATAATTTTTTTTTTAGGGACAGTGCGTTGCTATTCCACCCAGTAGCTCGCACCGTTCCTTTAATCTTTCACGCAGCCAGCACTGCATTCCACGGTGGTGACTGGTTTTGCATAATCCCGCCTCTAACCTCTTGGCGATTGTTCTGTGCAGGATCTGTTCTGTTACTAATAAAACAAGCATTAGCCTACTTGAGAAGGTGCGCCGAATTTGCGCTCATTTCCGACATTCGTCAACTGCTGTTGGAAGTCTTTTAGCGCTTCAAAAGCACTTTAATTTGCCCAACCACAGGCTAATTTGTGATATGCCCACACGCTGGAACACAACATTTCATATGCTATCTAGGATTAGTGAGCAGCAGAGGGCAATTGCAGAATATCAGCTCCAACATGCCCGTCACACAAACACTTAGCCAAGACACATTACAACTCTCGAATGGGTGTGGATCGCTGACATTTGCGAGGTGCTAGATAATTTTGATTACTGCAAAAAGCTTGTGAGCGGTGATCAGTCAATTATCAGCGTTACTATACTGATGCTACGTCTGCTGAAAGAATCGCTCATGAATCTTAAAAATGAAGCCAGATTTAAACATACCTGATCCTACCCAGCACAGCCAATCTCATCAGGCAACATTCGGTCAAGAAGAACATGATGATGAAGATGAGGAGTTATTTTTCGGTGGTACATACGGGAACCCTGATGCTACCGATGGTACTCACAACACCAGTTTTATGTCGGTACCATGGGTGGGCAGGAGAGGAGGAGGCGGACACAGACTTGGAGGCCACAATGGGTATTGGTCAGCCTTATAGTGACACCGAACATTTGAGTCTTTGCAGCTTGGCACACATGGCTGACTTCATGTGTAATTGTCTGTCACAAGACCCACGCGTGATTCACATATTTAAAAGCAACCTATATTGGTTGGCCACATTTCTGGACCCACGTTATAAGGACAAATTTAATTCGCTGCTGTTGCAGTCACCAATGGGCTTAACAACTGATTATTTCAAGACTGCTCTTGTTGATAATTTGCTGACAAGATCACCCTCAGATACCTCTCTCCCCAGAGGTAGCAGCTCTTTGCACAGCAGCCATTGATCGGAATTCACACGGCCTGCATCTCCAAAAGAGGTGGTGGGAAGATGTCCACTAACTGGGCCATGTTCAATAAACCATCGAATCAGCAGCGTCTTGTTGCTCCGGTTTCCATATCTAGGAGACAGAAATTGAACAACATGGTAAGCAAGTATGTAAGTGACAGTACCTGCTTCCTTACTGACCATTCTGTTCCGTTCAATTACTGGGTATCCAGACTTCACACTTGGACAGAGCTCTCGTTATATGCCTTGGAGGTGCCGGCCTGCCCAGCTGCTAGTGTGCCTTCTGAGCGGGTTTTCAGTGCCGCTGGGGCTATCATCACTGATACACAGACACGGCTTACTCCAGACAATGCAGACAGGCTGACTCTGATAAAGTTCAATAAGGACTGGATTTCACCACAGTTTGCAAGCCTCCCAGACGACATGCTACAAAGCTACAGTCACGCAAGAAAAAAAAATTTCTAGTGTGATTCAGGGGGTTAACATTAATCCCTTTTTTAAAAAAAAATTCAACAGCAACAACACCACAGCCCCTTGGGCTAATTTTTGGAAACAACATGCCAATGCCTGAACCATGGGCATTGCCTGTACTCTGCTTCGAGTACAAGCAAGGCTGGATTAGGGCCATGTAGGCCTGCTTACTTACAAGTCTGCACCAAAGCCCCTTCAGCTAATTCTTGGAAACCACATGTCTATGCCTGAACCATGGGCATTGCCTGTACTCTGCTTCAAGTACAAGCAAGGCTGGATTAGGGCCATGTAGCTCTGCACGATTCATGTACACAAACTATTGCAGGTGGGCAATGTAGTGAACATTTATTCTTTGCGCTAAGCCACTTATTTATTTACAAATGCTGGTAGCGTGCCCTGGACGGATGACATGATTTAAAAGATTGCCATTTGAATATTTTGTATGTGCTCATGTAAGCTCGTATTTTTTTTTTTTTTTTTTTACTGTTTTGGTTGAAAGCCATATAAATATTGTTCACAAACACGCATTTTTACATGTCAAGTGTGTTCATGATTGACAGTTAATGATTTGGGTCAACCGTATGATACTGTGGAATCATTCTTGCAAGCTACTCTGGAATAACAAAGTAATGTCTGCTCAATCCCTTACATAAGGTTCTCTCATTAAATATTACAATATTAAACAGTATTTTATGCTACACTGTAGTATGACAGTTAAATAAATCAATAAAGAAAGACCTTTTGAGTAACAAGAAGTACACTTTTAATAATGATGCATTTTTTCATCAAAAAAAATATTGCATATTTACGCGGCGACACATAGAGGTATTACACCTGACATAAAAAGTTTTATCTGTACAAGTAGTCAGAGATGGCTTTAACATATTGAGACTTAATGTACACATACACACAATAGTTGGCCACCTTAGTATGGGGGGACTGGTTTTTTATGATGTCCCAAAATGGGGTGTAGCCTACAAAACAGTGTGAAAACAATAAATTATGCACACTTAAACCACACACAGTGCTGTGAAAGCAGTCATGAAGGAGGTGCCTGACTGTAGCGCTAACAGGAGGGATACCCATCTTTAAGTGGGGGCCATGACACAAGGGAAGTGACCAGGACTGATTGTAGCCGGATCGTCATGTTTGGTGAACAACGTCTGGACGTGAAGCCGAGTCGGTCTTTAGTTGACCTCTGTCAGCAAACCAAAGAGCTGCGTGCCCATAGTAATCATGTTCACGTTACCACCACAAATGCATGTTACCCATCTGTAATGGAAACAGTTCAGGAGACTTTAGGTGACGGCCCGCATTACATTGGCAGGAGAGATAGCGCGTTTCTGATGCTCCCGTACGTAACGGTGTAAAGGTAATATTTCATAATAATATTAATAAGTTGTCTGCCCCTGACCAAATCAATATAGACCAAGCGCCGGCATTGAAAGGTAGTAGACACCAGACACAGTGAGTCAGATGTACACCCTTCCTTGGTCAGACCCAAGCTCCAAGTGCCTGTTTATTATAATAGACCGGACATTTTGTTCAATAAGGGGCTCGGTCAGCCCTACTCAGATGTATTCATTGGTCAGTGGGTTAGTCCATGGGCAATAAGGGGCTCGGTTAGCCCTACTCAGATGTATTCATTGGTCAGTGGGTTTGTCCATGGGCGGATCCATGAGGTCATCAAGGGGTGTGGTCTTGATCGAGTATGTTCTTCTGTGATTGGTCAGTCGTGCCTGACCTCCAGCTTCTGTGATTGGTCAGTCTTCTTTGGAGTCCATCTTGCTCTCAGCACATGGTGTGATGTGGCAGGAAATGGCAGCCATGTTTAAATCACAACTTATATAGAGTGTATTATTTTACATTGTATATCATTTCTCCCATGCCCTTATGTCTTTAAGCTTAATGAAGTATTTTGATCTTAAGGCTCTCCTTAACAGTCCCCCCTAAATACTTTATTAACCAATTCCTATTAGAGCCTATCACATCTGCCCAATGTGCCTTCAACTCTGCCCGCTAGCTGAGAATTGATAACCATTAAAACTCCCCTTGGTACAGACTTCACAATTATGAACCATGTGACCCCCCCTTGGTACAGACTTCACATATATGAACCATGTGACCCCCCTAGCTATCATAACTTAGAGGAATAGGAGACCATCTAGTTGGAGACTATAAAAGACTGTAGAGGGCCTAGCTGTTCTAGGTCTACAGAATAACTAACCTCTTAAGCTAGGAAAGTGAGAACTGATGTCTCCTAATCATCTTCCTTACACAGGGAAGGGCACAACAAACAATAATAGCTGCAATAATTTAAGATGACAAGGATAAGAAAGCCTATCTAATCCAGCCATCTCTTCATTTACAGAAAGTATTCGTCCCGGGGATCTTCTACACCTGAATTCCTTCATAATTCTTATTGTAGAGAATTCAGTTTCTGTATGGCTGCTGTAACCTTCCCGGTGGGACCTGTATAATCTGGAATACATACAATTTTACAAACACCTCCTTATTTTGCTAATAACATGTCCAGGTCCATTCTAATTTGGAGCACCATTATTGATGTAGGGCCTAGTTGGTCTGCTAAACTTTGAAGGTCTTCTGTAGTATAATTGACAAATCCCGGTTAATCATAGATGTAATTTATCTGGACTATATTCTTACTTATGGCCACTAGGGGTGAGATAAATTATCCAAAACCCGCTTTAACTTGATCTCTGGATTCAAATACATGCGATATGAATCATTCCTATGAACAATTCTTATGAACAGTTGTTATGAACAATTCTTGGTATATCAGGAGGTATATAGGATCGCGCTATCCGCGTCCTCGGGCCTTTCCTACCTGCTTCACCTCAGTTCCCTACCTGGATACCCAGAATTGTATCACAACACTCATGGATGGACATTTCTGTCTCAGGGCCATATTCTACCACCAGAGATTATTTGGTAACATTTCCCTTTACACATTTAACCCAATTAACTTAAAAATAACACAAAATGACTTAAAATTGCGCTTTTACGGCTACATGTACAAGTTATTAGAGTAATGTCAGTTATACACAGTGTTTTCTACCCTTGAACTAATGGTTTGCTCAGGAACGTGAATGTTTCTCCCTCACTGAGTCCTCATTTATATCATGTTCCTGTAACCATTTTGCCTTAGTTTGGATATTCAATATGTATATCAGACATAATGTGGAGCTATAAAGTCATATATGTGACAGTGTATCACTATGTGGTATATGTCAGTGACTATCATTATCGGAGTTCATCATCTGCTGGTAGGGAGTCTCCAACAGTTGCCGCGTCCTTTTCCCTCAGTCTCCACTGAAGTTGCTGTAATTCAGAGTAGCTGGATCGGTCATCTAATCTCGGCTCTCGGCTCACGGCTCTTACTCGCATCTTTTCAGGATCACCCGGTCTCCTGACATGAGACCATGTGCTCCTGACACTGATTTAGGATCTGGAATTGAAGAACACATCTCTTTATCACACTATTTAAACAATTATTTAAGGCTTGGACATCGCTGGTGATTTCATCTGTGGGAAATAAAACACAAATTCTGCAGAACATTGACTTTAATTCTCCTTACTTGAAGATAGCAAAGCAGTGTTTAACCCTTTCTTAACTGGATACTCATCTCACTGATACTGTTACTGCAGCAGCTATCTATTGACCTGTAGTTCTTAACCCCCTAGGTGAGAGGCTCATCCGGTCCCATTCATTTAATATCAGACTAAACTTTATTACACACTTACTTTATATAAATTATAACCCTGTTCAAGGTGTTGGATCGAGAATTATCTTATTTTAACTTATTTACTGAAGAGGAAAATTAAACAAAAACAAACATTTCATCTATGTCTTGCCCGTCTTCTCTACCTTGCACCTTTAATGTTAATCTCCCCTTCATATTGTCCACTGTCTTATGCATGATACATATTGTAGAAAGCTGCTGACTCCCAGATACTGTAAAATACCCTTAATGACCTCCTCTATAACATATGCAGCTTTACCTCATCAGGAGCCTAATTTCTACATACCACCTTCATCGTGAGTTTCTCAGAAGTAACGTAGTTTCTGCACTGGATCCTGAAAAGAGATTAGGTGCATGCGGGTGTGCCTGTTGCGGTAATGTGCAGCTGTCTTATCATCTATCTGCAATCACTGTAATGGTAGAGTGGACGAGGGGTGCATTTGTGGTTCTGTGCGGTCACTACAGATTCTCTTCCATTATATCAGTCACACATTAAACAAGACTGGGTGTAGTCGGCCACCTGGGTACTGAACCCTGGTGCCACCCAAACCTTGTCCACTAAAACACAGGTAGCAGTTAATGACAATGATGGCTCAGGTAACCCAAGAACCAACTCATTTGAGAAGAGAGTCGTGGCAGAGAAAGCTTACCGCCTGGTGTCTACAGACCTTCCTCAGCTGGCTCCCTGCGTGTTGCACTCCTTTCCATTCGATCACCTGTTTTCTGTGGGAGTAAGAACATTAAGATGACAGGGGCCCCTGGTGCCCGGGTCTGCCCTGGTGTCAGTGTCTGCCCTGGTGCCCGGGTCTGAGACTCTCGACTCTAGGCCTCTTCACAGCTTCTGGCAGCTGCACCTGTGCAGGCATTACCTCTGGCTCGAGCGCCAGCTCAGGTGTGAGCCGTATCTGCACTCTGCCAGGCTTATCTGATCACAGGAGAGCCTCCATACAGGCTCATTCACTCTCTGCTGGTCTTTATGTGACTGAAGGAAAGATCTGCAGTCTATTTACACATTCGGCCATCTTACCCTTTGCAAGCTACCCATTCCAGTGATTGCAGATCCCCATCTACCTCCTCATGGCGATATGTGAAGAGGGAGTGGTTTTGCTTTATTACCTCCTGTTGTATAATCACAGCACATCCAGTGGTAGAATCCACGAACATCTGTAAAATAACTCAAGATCTGCATTAGTAATGAGCTCCTCTGGGACATGTTCACACATGTTTGCTCTGTCCCATATTTAAGACAAAAATATAAAGAAAAGACTTAAATATAAAGACGTAAATAAATAAACTATTGAAACTGTAAAAACTTTGGAAACAGGCACTGACTTTCCATCTCTTCCCCCCTTTTGAATCCAATATCCAAAGCAGATCTGGATTCAAAAACTATGTTACCTGAAGTTCACATTTGGAGCCTGAAAAGATCATGAAAAGGTCCCACTCCATAGAGTATACATAACTTTGAATACAATAAGGTCATGTGCACATGATGAACATTTGGGGTATAAAATTTTTCTACATCAAATCTGCATCTTCCGGCAAAAACAAAACACACGAAATCTGAAAGAACAATAAAAAAAATTAGATAACGTGCAACATGTCTGAAGTCTCAGCAACTTCACTGGCGCCAGAATAGATGTAAAGATTTGTGACAAAATTATACAGCAAAAAGCACAATAAAAGTCACTATGTGCACAAAACCCAAATACTATGTGATGTGTAACTTTAGTCCTGTGGGCTCGTCAACCCCCCCTCCAGGTACAGGTCTCTGGCTGCTGGAGTGAAAATATATCAGTGCAGAGACATGGAATAGAAATGCAAATCACCTGGAATTGATTTGGTAATTAGGTAAACCCAGCAGACTGTTTGTTCCAGTATATCTACAGTGTCATGAATAAAACTACTTTCATGCGAAAAAAAAATATGTCCATTATTAAAATAGTTGGGGTTGAGGCAGTAAGAATTAACAACTACAGATAATTACTTTTACCAATATCCTAAAGTGAGACTATAAAAATAAAATAAAACATGATCTGGGAAGAATTAGATGTTAAAATGTAGATTAAAAGATACAATGAAGCATGTGGCCTAGACATGGCTGCCATACTAGATGGTGGGGGCGGTGTCTCTTTGTGGGACTGGCCTGGTTTGCATCAAGTCTCCTCCCCCCAATTCAAACAGTAGCTACGGGCAGGTCATTCACACTTCCTGTTGGATAGAGAGAGGTCATGGACATAACTCCTGCATTTTTTTTTTCTTTTCTTTTTCATTTTTGCACTTTTCCTGTGGAGTCATAATGATGAATCTCCACACTTTTCCCCTGGATTATCCATTCACCATTGGCAATTTTTTATTATTTTTTTTTATTATTATTATAATTATTATTATTTTTTTTTAATTTTTTTTTTATCATCTCATCTTTCTCTAAGGTATGTCACTTTGTCTCCCTTGCCAATTATATCTATATTTATTTATTTAATCCCAATTAATACTTCATTAATATATGCACTCACATCTTTTACCTTTCCCATTTAGCAATTTCTTATAGCTTTCAGCACATGGTTATATCTGACCAGCACGATGGACTTAGTATACTGTTCCTTTGTTCAGATGAGTATACAAGCTTGCGGTCATGTGACATCGCGTCATAGAGAGGCGTGCGCATGCGTAAAAACAGTATTGCCGGTCATAGTAGTACTGGTCTCAAATTGCAAGACACAGTAACGTAATATAGCATTGATCACTATATCTAACAGAGCTCTATACGGAGAAGGCTAAAGGGAAAGGTAGAGAGACAAGAAAAAGAAAGAAAAGGAAAAAGATAAAGATAAAGAAAGGGCAGCCAGTGACAAAAGGAGAGTTGGAAGAAAAAAGGGAGAAAAAAATGAAATGGGGAATATAATGGAGTAAAAAGAATTACCTTCACCAAAGGAAAGGAGTCAACGATTCCGAGGATAAAAAAAAGAGTTAAAAATAAGAAATTATAGAGAACTCACAGTTAGGGATGGGCGAATCTACTCGTTAGGACTCGTTACTCGGCGAGTAGTAAGGGACTCGCAGGACTCGGTACTCTGCGAGTTTCCCAGTGATTACTCGCACGAGTCCAATGCAAATCAATATCAATCCTAGTTTTGTCAGAAACGCTGACAGAACTAGGATTGCCATTGTTTGCATTAGACTCGTGCGAGTAATCACTGGCTACTGTGCCAGTGATAGCAGGGAAACTCGCAAAGTAACTGCTGTTTCTTTGCGAGCCGAGTCCAGCTGTCTTCTCTGTGCAGCTCCAGGGTCCTAGAGCCCGCCTGCTGCCTGATGTAGCAGTGCTGAGATTGTTCTCAGTCTGCTCATTCCCTGTGCATAGACATCTATATTTATGCACAGGGGATGTAGCAGAGAGGACATCGCGTTTTGGACTGCGTCGGACGGAAGAGGATTTTTTTAATTAAAGATGGAGTCCCTAATGGCTTTTTTTTTTATTTCAAATAAAAATTTTTCTCTGTGTTGTGTTTTTTTAACCCTTTATTGGAGATTCTTAGTGGCTGGGTCAAACGTGGCCTGACATTAAAAATCTCGGCTTAATACCAGCTTGTATAACAAAGCTGGTATTAACCCCTTTATTACCCAGCGTGCCACCGCCACCAGGGCCGCTGGAAGAGCGGGGTTCAGCGCTAGAGGATGGCGCTTCAATGAACGCGCCATCTTCTGGGGCGGCTGCGGGCTGCAATTTGCAGCGGGGGGTGCCCAGAAAGCTTGGACATCCCTGCGCTGTGGATTCCAGCCCCCAGCTGCTTAGCTGTACCTGGCTAGACATAGAAATTGCGCGGAGCCCCACGCATTTTTTTTTTTATTATTTAATGAATTTCAGAGTCAGAGGCTCAGAGTCAGAGTCTCGGAGTCGGAGTCGGAGTCTCCTCAGAGTCGGAGTCTCAGAGTCGGAGTCACCTCGGAGTCGGAGTCGTCTAGGAGTCGGAGTCGTTTCGGAGTCGGAGTCGTCTCGGAGTCGAGTCGGAGTCGGAGTCGTCTCAGAGTCGGAGTTGTCTCGGAGTCGGAGTCGTCTTGGAGTCGGAGTCGTCTCGGAGTCGGAGTCGTCTCGGAGTCGGAGTCGGAGTCGTCTCGGAGTCGAGTCGGAGTCGTCGTCGTCTCGGAGTCGGAGTCGTCTCGGAGTCGGAGTCGTCTCGGAGTCGGAGTCATCTCGGAGTCGAGTCGGAGTCGGAGTCGTCTCGGAGTCGGAGTCGTCTCGGAGTCGGAGTCGTCTCGGAGTCGTCTCGGAGTCGGAGTCGTCTCGGAGTCGGAGTCGTCTCGGAGTCGGAGTCGGAGTCGTCTCAGAGTCGGAGTCGTCTCGGAGTCGAGTCGGAGTCGGAGTCGAGTCGGAGTCGTCTCGGAGTCGAGTCGGAGTCGGAGTCGTCTCGGAGTCGGAGTCGTCTCGGAGTCGGAGTCATCTCGAAGTCGGAGTCGTCTTGGAGTCGAGTCGGAGTCGGAGTCGTCTCGAAGTCGGAGTCGGAGTCGTCTCGGAGTCGGAGTCGTCTCGGAGTCGGAGTCGTCTCGGAGTCGAGTCGGAGTCGTCGTCGTCTCGGAGTCGTCTCGGAGTCGGAGTCGTCTCGGAGTCGGAGTCGTCTCGGAGTCGGAGTCGTCTCGGAGTCGGAGTCGTCTCGGAGTCGGAGTCATCTCGGAGTCGTCTCGGAGTCGGAGTCGTCTCGGAGTAGGAGTCATCTCGGAGTCATCTCGGAGTCAGAGTCGTCTCGGAGTCGGAGTCGTCTCGGAGTCGGAGTCGTCTTGGAGTCGGAGTCATCTCGGAGTCGGAGTCGTCTCGGAGTCGTCTCGGAGTCGGAGTCGGAGTCGTCTCGGAGTCGAGTCGGAGTCGTCTCGGAGTCGGAGTCAAAAAAATGCGTGGGGCTCCGCTCAATTTCTATGTCTAGCAAGGTACAGCTAAGCAGCTGGGGGCTGGAATCCGCAGCGCAGGGATGCCCAAGCTTTCTGGGCACCCCCCGCTGCAAATTGCAGCCCGCAGCCGCCCCAGAAGATGGCGCGTTCATTGAAGCGCCATCCTCTGGCGCTGAACCCCGCTCTTCCAGCGGCCCTGGTGGCGGTGGCACGCTGGGTAATAGAGGTTAGGGCCAGCTTTGTATTATCAGCTGGCCCTAAGCCCGAAATTTATGGCGGTCACGCCAATATTAGACATGACCGCCATGAATTTCTATTAAATTGTTTTAAAAAAAACACAACACAGAGAAATTTTTTATTAGAAATAAAAAAAAAGCCATTAGGGACTCCATCTTTAATTAAAAAAATCCTCTTCCGTCCGACGCAGTCCAAAACGCGATGTCCTCTCTGCTACATCCCCTGTGTATAGATATAGATGTCTATGCACAGGGAATGAGCAGACTGAGAACAATCTCAGCTCTGCTACATCAGGCAGCAGGCGGGCTCTAGGACCCTGGAGCTGCACAGAGCAGACAGGACTCTTCTCTTATCTGTGCGAGTTTCCCAGCGATTACTTACAAAGTAAACGAGTCCAATGCAAATAAATGACAAAACTAGGATTGCTTCAGGCTGAAGCTTCCGAGACACATCTGCGATTTGTAAATCTCACACTACTCGCTATTACTCGCTTCCCCATTCATTAACATTGGACTTGCTAGACTCGCAACGAGTAGCGAGTCCTGGGCTCGGACTCGCTAGAGTCAAGCGATTCCGAGTAATTTAGGATTCGCCCATCACTACTCACAGTGTCATAGTCACGATTAAGATCTCTAGGAGATAAAGTTTGTAATCTATATATCCAATACGCTTCGCATATACGCATTTGTTTCTGGAGATTATTTTCCCTGCGTGGTAGGGATATCCATTTTAACACTTGGTATTTGAGTTGAGAAATTCTATGGTCCATTGTGTTAAAATGATAAGGTAGTGGTAAACTCTCTTTCTCACATCGTATGTTCGATTTATGTTGGGATACTCTGTCCCTGATATGTTGAGTCGTTTCACCCACATAAATGAGTCCACACGGACATTTTATGGCATATATGACATTGGTCGAATTGCACGTAAAAAATCCTTTGATGGGGATACCCTCACCCATATGTGGGTGGTAGATCTTATCTACTTTTGTAATATTATTACATTGAAGACAGTTCAAGCATGGAAAGGTTCCATGTCTTCTAGTCGATAAGAAGGATTGCCGAGTTACTTTAAGGGCTGAACCGACATCAGCTCTAATTAAACGGTCTTTAAGATTTTTGACTCTCCTGAAACAGAGTAAAATGTTATCCTGAAATTCAGGAATCGTAGGGTAACCTGATCGCAAAATACCCCAAAATTTCCGTATTGAAGCATGAAGTTAATAAATAAAAGGGTGAAAGGTGTGCACCAATGGAATCCGATTGCCCACTTTTCTCTGAGTCAAAAGATGACTGGAATTCTTTAATGTTTTTAAAGGATAACCTCTATCCAAAAATCTCTGACACATTTCTGATTGTCTCTGATCCAGTTCTGTGTAAACAGAGAGAATTTTGCGTACCCTATTTAGTTGTGACAGGGGGATCGATTTTTTGACAGTCTCTGGATGACAACTGGAAAAATATAGAAGGCTATTATGGTCTGTTGCTTTCGTAAAGATATCGAACATTAGAACATTATCCATTCTATATACCATTGTATCCAGATAACTGACACGGTCTCGGCTATAGCTTATAGAAAATTGAAGCTATGATATGTATGAAATTCCAAGCGATATTGGACAGAGCCCCCCCATATGCAAAAAAATGTCGTCAATGTAAAGTCCCCAAAATTTCACACACTCTTTATAGTATGCATGAGTATAGACAAATTTATTCTCAAATGACGACATATAACAATTTGCATATGGGGGGGACTACGTTAGACCCCATCATGGTCCCTTGTCGTTGTAAATAGTAGGTATCTTGAAAAAGAAAAAAAATCTCGTTTAACACCAGTGAGAGACATTATAACAGGAATTCTTTCACATCCATATCAAATAATGTAACATCAGTAGTTCCTCAACTGCATCTAGACCTTTTTGATGAGCAATCGAAGTGTAAAGGCTAGTAACATCCCAAGAGACCAACAAATAGTCTAATGGTAGGTTATCTAGGGATTTAATCTGTTGAATAAAATCAGCAGTGTCCAAAATGAAAGAGGGTGTACTTTTAAAAAATGGAGTTAACATTTTACCTAAAAAAATTGAAATCGGTGAAAAAATGGACTCTGTACAGGCCACTATAGGACGTCCAGGCGGGTTATCGAGACGCTTATGTACTTTAGGTAAAATATAAAATACCGGAATAATCGGATGGGACTTAGTCAAAAACTCGACACCTTTTACATCATTGATGCCCCGCCTAAGACCTAACTGTAATAGTTGAGTGATCTTAGATCTAATTGCAGGAGTAGGATTAGAAGAAAAACGTGTATATACAGTCGTATCAGATAGTTGTCTAAGACATTCTTGAATATAATAATGTCGATCCATGATAACCACTGCACCGCCTTTATCTGCAGGTTTTAATATAATTTCTGGATGTTCAAAAAGTGTAGTAAGAGCTTGTCTTTCTATGTTAGATAGATTAGAGGTCCAACGTAATTTTTTGGACTCTACCAATCGTCTAAATTCGATGTACTCTCGTAAGCAAGAGCAAAAAATGATCCACCAGTAGATATCAATGATTCTGCATCATCATTGATGTAAAATGGCTTACGCCGTAAAAGTCTTTTTATGCCGGCTTATGCCGTAAAAGTCTTTTTATGCCGGCTTACGCCCTAAAAGTCTTTTTATGCCGGCTTACGCCCTAAAAGTCTTTTATGCCGGCTTACGCCCTAAAAGTCTTTTTATGCCGGCTTACCCCCTAAAAGTCTTTTTATGCCGGCTTACCCCCTAAAAGTCTTTTTATGCTGGCTTACGCCCTAAAAGTCTTTTTATGCCGAATTACGCCCTAAAAGTCTTTTTATGCCCGGCTTACGCCCAAAGATTCTTTTTGTGCCAGCAAAAAATGATCCACCAGTAGAAACATTTATGAAATTTGTTTCACGAGAGGTTATCAAATTTAGACGATTGGTAGAGTCCAAAAAATTACGTTGGACCTCTAATCTATCTAACATAGAATGACAAGCTCTTACTACACTTTTTGAACATCCAGAAATTATATTAAAACCTGCAGATAAAGGCGGTGCAGTGGTTATCATGGATCGACATTTTTATATTCAAGAATGTCTTAGACAACTATCTGATAGGACTGTATATACTTCTTTGTCTTCTAACCCCACTCCTGCAATTAGATCTAAGATTACTCAACTATTACAGTTAGGTCTTAGGCGGGGCATCATTGATGCAAAAGTTTTTGACCAAGTCCCATCCGATTATTCCGGTATTTTATATTTTACTTAAAGTACATAAGCGTCTTGATAACCCGCCTGGACGTCCTATAGTGGCCTCTACGGAGTCCATTCTTTCACCGATTTCAATTAGATAAAATGTTAACTCCATTAATCAAAACTACACCCTCTTTCATTTTGGACATCGGTGATTTTATTCAACAGATTAAATCCCTAGATAACCTACCATTAGACTATTTGTTGGTCTCTTGGGATGTTACTAGCCTTTACACTTCGATTACTCATCAAAAAGGTCTAGATGCAGTTGAGGAACTACTGATGTTTCAATTTTTTGATATGGATGTGAAAGAATTCCTGTTACAATGTCTCTCACTGGTGTTACACGAGATTTTTTTTCTTTTTCAAGATACCTACTATTTACAATGACAAGGGACCGCGATGGGGTCTCATGTAGCCCCCCATATGTAAATTGTTATATGTCGTCATTTGAGAATAAATTTGTCTATGCATACTATAAAAAGTATGTGAAATTTTGGGGATGTTACATTGACGACATTTTTTGCATATGGGGGGGCTCTGTCCAAGATCTCTTGGAATTTCATACATATCATAGCTTCAATTTTCTATAAGCTATAGCCGAGACTGTGTCAGTTATCTGGATACACTGGTATATACGATGGGTAATGTTCTAATGTTCGATACCTTTAGGAAAACAACAGACTGTAATAGCCTTCTATATTTTTCCAGTTGTCATCCAGAGACTGTCAAAAAATCGATCCCCCTGTCCAGGGGTGAACCTAGCCTCTCTGCTGCCTGAGGCGAACTACAAAATGGCGCCCCCCCCCAACTCGAGGATGTCAGCGCCATCACACGCACATAGAAGAACCACACAGAAGAATCCAGAACAAGGGTCATTAATGGCAATGGCGGCTTGGCACAAGCTACAGACACACAATGATGGCGGCAGAGCGGTGCTCCTGTAGCTGACATCCTTATAGCACAGGGGGCAGCACTGGTTGACAATCTATTATCTCTGGCACATGCCTACAAAACTCTGGGCAGCTCCAATGTAGCCCTGCCTGGCACTGACTAGTCAGACATGTCCATCATACTGCACCGTCAACACACCACAGGTAACGACCTGCAGTCTAAGCATCAACAAGCCGCCACTGCACTAAGCTGGTAAAATTTCCCAACAGACCATGCCTCTTCTCTGAATAATTAGCCAATCACAAGTGCTGCACATGGGGCTGTCCAGAGTTAACAGCAGGTGCCGAACAAGTGGGTTAAGGAACGGATGTGGGAGCGGGAAGGTGGACGAGCAGCACCGACCAACCGCCGCTCGGGAGAAACATGGCTGGATGCCTGTATGTACCGAGGGCGGCACTGGTCATGGTGTGTAAGATATGGCCAATCTGTCCTGCAGCAGAGGGACAATGCATCCTGCACCAGGGGCATACATAAAAATCATGGGGCCCCATAGCAGAGGTTCCCCCCCCAAAAAAAAAAGAACAGAATATTTGTCTGGGTCACATATGTAAAAATTTCACAACTCTGCAGCCCTTACAAAGTAATTTTTCTCTTATTGAAGCCCCTTGGTTCCTCTTTCATTACCCCCATAAAGTATAATACCAACAAAAGTACCCCACAAACACTGTAGGATTCCCCCCTTCCCACAGCGAATTCCTCTACAGGACCCCATGGTATAATGCCCCTCCCCCCAAAGTCCTTCATATATTATAATGCTTCCCTATAGCCCCCCATATGTTATAATGCACCATTCATAGCCCTCCGTATAGTATAATGAACTCCATAGACCTTCATACACCATAAAGCACTGCCAATATACATGACAGCACCCCCACATACATGACAACACCCCCATATACATGACAGCACCCCATAATCCTCCTATATTATAATGCAGATTGTCACTGTTTAAAATAATGAAAGGATACTCTTCATCTCCTCTCTCCTTGCAACCCCTTGCACCTTCTCTCTCCTTGCACCCCCCTCTATTCGCAGCTCCCTTCACATCCTGTCTCCTCACACCCCCCTCCATTCGCAGCTCCTCTCTCTTCACAGCTCCCCTCTCCTCGCACCTCCTCTTTACTCGCACCCCCTCTCTCCTTGCAGCTCCTCTCTCCTCGCACCCCCTCTCCTTCCAGCTCCTTGCACCCCCTCTCTCCTTCAGCTCCTCTCCCCTTGCAGCTCCTAATCGCACCCCCTCTCTCCTTCCAGCTCCTCTCTCTTCCTTGCTCCCCGCACCCCCTCTCTCCTTACAGCTCCTCTCTCCTCCTTGTCGCATCCCCTGTCTCCTGCCAGCTCCTCTCTCCTCCTTGCTCCCCGCACCCCCTCTCCCCTTCCAGCTCCTCTCACCCCCTCTCCTTCCAGCTCCTCTCTCCTCCTTGTCGCATCCCCTGTCTCCTGCCAGCTCCTCTCTCCTCCTTGCTCCCCGCACCCCCTCTCCCCTTCCAGCTCCTCTCACCCCCTCTCTCCTTCCAGCTCCTCTCTCCTCCTTGTCGCATCCCCTGTCTCCTGCCAGCTCCTCTCTCCTCCTTGCTCCCCGCACCCCCTGTCCCCTTCCAGCTCCTCTCCCCTCCTCTTTCCTTGCAGCTCCTAATCGCACCCACTCTCCCCTTCCAGCTCCTCTCACCCCCTCTCTCTCCTGGCACCCCCTCTCTTCTCAGACTCATCTAATTGCATCCCTCTCCCCTCCTCGCAGCTCCTAATCGCACCCTCTCTCTCCTGCCAGCTCCTAGCTCCTCGCTCCTCCGCTCTCCTCTCACCTCCTTCTTTTCACATCCCCTCTGAACTTCCAGCAACTCGCTCCTCCGCTCCCCTTACAGCTCCGGCCTCTTCCAGCATTTGTCCCGCGCTCTGCCCTGCGGGACACTGACTGATGACGTCACCGCCCTCTCCGTGCAGAGCAGAGCTGCAGGGGGCGGGAGATTTGAAAGCAGGCAGCGGTCGGCGTGCTGCACTGCCTTAGTACATATCGCGGGCGGCGGCGGCAGGGGCCGCGGCTCCCATGCCAGTAACTATCTGCAGGGAGCCTGCCACCTTGCCGCCCCCTGTATAGCGCCGCCTGAGCAAACACTTCATGTTGGCTCATGGTTGATGCGGCCCTGCCCCTGTCACAACTAAATAGGGTACGCAAAATTCTCTCTGTTTACACAGAACTGGATCAGAGACAATCAGAAATGTGTCAGAGATTTTCGGATAGAGGTTATCCTTTAAAATATTAAAGAATTCCAGCCATCTTTTGACCCAGAGAAAAGTGGGCAATCGGATTCCATTGGTGCACACCTTTCCCCCTTTTATTTATTACCTTCATGCTTCAATACGGAAATTTTGGGGTATTTTGCGATCAGGTTACCCTACGATTCCGGAATTTCAGGATAACTTTTTACCCTGTATCAGGAGAGCCAAAAATCTTAAAGACCGTTTAATTAGAGCTGATGTCGGTTCAGCCCTTAAAGTAACTCGGCAATCCTTCTTATTGACTAGAAGACATGGAACCTTTCCATGCTTGAACGGTCTTCAATGTAATAATATTACGAAAGGAGATAAGATCTACCACCCACATACGGGTGAGGGTATCCCCATTAAAGGATTTTTTTTACGTGCAATTCGACCAATGTCATATATGCCATAAAATGTCCGTGTGGACTCATTTATGTGGGTGAAACGACTCAACATATCAGGGACAGAATATCCCAACATAAATCGAACATACGATGTGAGAAAAAGAGTTTACCACTACCTTACCATTTTAACACAATGGGCCATAGAGTTTCTCAACTCAAATACCAAGTGTTAGAAGGGATATCCCTACCACGCAGGGGGTTAATCTCCAGAAACAAATGCGTATACGCGAAGCGTTTTGGATACATAGATTACAAACTTTATCTCCTAGAGGTCTTAATCATAACTATGACACTGTGAGTTTTCTATAATTAATTATTTTTGACTCTTTTTTTACCTCAGAATCGTTGACTCCTTTCCTTTGGTGAAGGTAATTCTTTTTACTCCATTATATTCTATAATTCATTTTTTCTCCCTTTTTTCTTCCATCTCTCCTTTTGTCACTGGCTGCCCTTTCTTTATCTATATCTTTTTCCTTTTCTTTCTTTTTCTTGTCTCTCTACCTTTCCCTTTAGCTTTCTCCGTATAGAGTCCTGTTAGATATAGTGATCAATGCTATATTACGTTACTATGTCTTGCAATTTGAGACCAATACTACTATTACCAGCAATACTATTTTTCCGCATGCGCACGCGTCTCTATGACGCTGGATCATGTGCTGCTTCCTAGTTCCAGGTTAGGAGGATAAATACACATGAAATACAGCGTTCAGTACGCTGTTATCTCTGGCATTGCGGTGCGGTTCTATAAGCGTCATAATCTTGGTGAGTGTTATATAATAATGCATGATACATATGAATTAGATCTTTTAGGTGGTGTTAGCATTGGATCCTTTGTGCCAAATCTCATTTCTTTTATTGAATCTTATACAATATGTCTATTACTTGTTTGTTTAAATCCCCTTGTCTGAACAAGACTATTTTATCTTCCATACAGCCTATATGAATGACAACATCGTCAGTAATGAAGTAGCATGTTGACAAGAATTAATGGTATACATTTATATCTATATTTTGCTTTATTCAGTGTTACTTTATGGAGCATGAATATTGATCATGTAAAATGTATTTTCTGTGTTCTTTTATTTAGCGACTGAGGAAGGCCAGTAGGCCGAAACGTTTTGCTTTATAATTCTGTTGACACAAGCTACTTAATAAAAATCTTCTATTTTTCAATATTTTTGAGGCAAGTTAATTTGATTATTCTTAAACGGGTTGGAAACCCTACTTGAGCACCTAACACTAGGTTAATATTTTTCTTGATGAATTAGTCAATAGGAAGGCATAATTTGATCCGAAGAAGCAAACTGTTGACCTGCTTGTCCGAAGTCATATGTTGGCTGTCCAAGTGGGCTGGATTCACTCCGTCACAATCGCCCATGTTGGTGAGAATGAGTTGGCTGGTAGGGCCACTGTGATCCGGATCCTTGCCTCACTTGGTGGGATTATGGATACACAAACCGTTGGGTTGCTGGAGTACCATGGGTTGGCCGGGTGTGTTTAACGTTGTCTCCTTGGATGCTTGAGCCTGTTAGAAGGGTGTGTCTTCTTCCAAAGGAAGCTGTTTGAATGTCAACAATGCTCCTCGCTGCCATGTGATGTTGCAATGTATAATCTGGCAGATTTGGCTCCCTCAAAGATTCAAGCAGGCTACGTGACTCCACAGTTGGTACAAGTGGAACATGTACCCTGCTTTCAGTGTGATCACGTAACGATGTATCAGTGCTGCCAACTGAAGGAGGACTGTGGGAGGGGTGTTGGGTGGCCCGAGTCTGTTGCTGTAGCTACATGTTGGGACCCATCAGTTCGGCTTTCCAGACAGCCTCCTGACAACACTGTATTATGTAAGCCTGCAGCTCACTTGACATCTCTTCCATCTCCCTGCTTATTGTTTTGAAATACAAATTCGAATTACATTCCACATTTGATCTCAGATCCATCAGCTCCTTTTGGACACGCTGCAACTCATCTGTCATCTTGAGGGTCAGCTCGTTATACATGTTCTGATGGGTCTGAGACCTATGTGCAACCTCAGGGTCAAGACTCCTACTGGAACCCCTCTGGCGCTGGCGGCCAACCCAAACAGCAGGTTGAGAAGGTGCACCAGAGTCAGGTGGCTCCGATAGGGGAAGAGATGTTGGAGCGGCTTCTGCATGGCTCCTGTCTTGCCTGGAGTCTGTGCCAGTACGGTCATCCTCTGATAGGCCTGCAGACGTGGCCAAGTCATCACCGCTGACATGTTCCGGGACTGCTTCAGGTGGCTGGGGGTCTCTTGCAATTGGTGGCTGCAGGGGTCTACGTTGGGTGCTGTGGGTGAGAGGAGTAAAAATCACGTTACCAGGTTAAATTACTTGTAAGTGTTAATTACTTTTTATCTAAGTATGTCTCTTGCCTTTAAAAGATGACAACCTCCCGCCCCTCCCTTTGAGCCCTGCACACAATAAGGTGTCTTTGCCCTCAGTCCTTTTCGGACACTGCACCTGTTTTGACCCTGCTCATTATGTATAATTTCACATGGTCATGTTTTTATTACAACAGATAGGACAGTTTTGATGAGGTTTACCGTGAACACGTGAATCGTGTTTTTGTAATTATTTTTTTGCAAAAAAACTATCAACTAAATACACTGCTTTATTATGTATTTTAACTGCACTTGCACTTAACTTTGTTCTTTTATGCAGAGTAGTTAAGACGTTTGGTTGAGTTTGTTTGTTTTTTCTTATTACTGTAATTATTTTCACAGATTTAAATTTCAATATATGCATTTTGCTAAGTCTGCCATTTTGTTTTTCATGAAAAGCGTAGGCCATATATGCAGTTTTCAACCACACTTCGATGGTTGCTGGCAAACGGCCAGTAGTAAAAAATCAGCCATATTGGGGCTGGTAGTAAACCCTGCATCGCTATGCTTTCACAAAAAATAAACTAACATAAACTACATACATAGTCTACAATACCTGTTGCTATGGAAAGGTCTACTGACAATTGCCCTGATGATGGGCCACACATTTTCTTCTGAAACTGAACATGGGCAGTACCCTGGCTGTGGGAATAACACATTATGTTAACATTACTTACACGGGTCCCAGCACCTCTGGCTTTGGCGCGACAACTATGGGATGGACCCCAGCCTCTTCTCCAGATGACTCTGACCCCTGCAGAAAAAAATGAGCAGTTTCATAACCGAAGAACATACAGATGATGCCTTAAGGCAAAAATGTTTGAAGGCTGGACGTATACTCACATGATCCTCTCCAGCAACCAGCACATCCTCTTCCTTCGGCTCCCATTCCGATCCTGAGTCATTCTTTAAATGATACAAAAAAAAAATCACAAATTAAATACTGTAAATAAACAACTGAACATTCTCACAAACCCAAAAAAAATCATAACCACCCACCTCCACGTGCCCTAAAAGCCGACGAGACATTGCAGCACATGGAAATACGAAAAAAAATCTGTGGAAATGAAAATCAAGTTTGAGAAACAAAAAATAAAAAGATGACAAACATATCAGCCCTACACTACATTTTCCAACATCTATTGAAAAGCAAACACCCAAACACATTACAGGTGCTGGTGTGGCGACACGTGAAGCAGGCCTTACAGTGAGGTACTGCACCTGTACAAGAGGTGCAGATGCTACAGCTGCAGGTGGACCCTAGGATGGTGGGTGGTACCCATCTCAAGCAATCCAACATTACCATATAGGGTGGGAGGTTAGCCAGGGGGGAATAAATTCACTTCTAGGGTGAAAAAGTTCTTTGCCTCTAGGTCTTGGGCCTTTTTGTTATTTGCTACTAGTTCTCTCGGCTGAGGGACCATGAGGAGAGATGGCAGAAGAATACAGTGTTTAAGGAGAAAGGAGCTTTCCAGGAGAGCAGATGGTCTGGGAAAGAGGGGCCATTGATAGGTTCTCCCAAACAGCTTACCGGGCAACGGAGACAGCAGACTGCTGGAGCTACAAGCACGCCAGAAAATCCAGTTTCTTGTGGAGTCCAATAGTCTCCTGGGCACCACAGCAGTCCACAAGAAGGTTAACAGGCACAACCAACGGAACGAGCTGCCAGCCAGTAGAGGGTTACACAACCATAGCAAAGGTGAGAGAGGACAGTATGCCAGGCTGGATTCAAAGTCACCAGGCTTCACACCAAACTGTAAAGCAGGGAAGAACACACACGGGTTAGCTAAAGAAGGTACACAAAGGCTTCCACCATACCACCTGGCATGTACTTGTTGACACCCGTTAAGCTACCTGTTCTTGTAACATCTAAAGTGCTGAACTTGGAACTTTGTATGATGCCAATGCAAGTTAACAGTAAAGTTCCCGGAGGAAAAGTGACTTTGCCTCTGCCTGTATTTCCTTTCATGAACTTGATCCCCATAAAGAACGCTGCCCCGGAGTTCCAGCCCTACCTGTAGAGGACTTTGCCAACTAGCCACGATAACACCTACCTGCGGTGAACTGTGGCGTCGCTGGTGACACCTCAACAGAAACTACAGGTGGCGTCCCGACAACTTGTAAATATAATCCCATGTAAATATACCCTTTTCCACTGAAGTCACCCAAGACACGGGATCAGGCGCGGACACCACTCCCCGTGACACAGGAGCGTTATCCCCTTGTAGCCTGATACCCGAGTACCACAGAGCCTAGGGCTCGGCACTGGTGAACAATCCCTGTAGCTAAACTAAACACACATGAACACACATGCTGTGGAACAAACCTTGGGCGTTTAAACAAACAATCTGCACACACAAACAACAGTATATCCTGGCTCGCCAACACATGACTACAAAGCCAGCACATGCCCATGAGGGTAGCCTGGCCTTCCAGTGCATATGTAATGGATGCCCTCCACACCTTCTGGGTGGGCTGTCATTTTGATTGTCTGCCGCCAAATTGATGCTTTGTCTAATTGTGTGCACGCCACTGTAAGAACCACGCTGACAAACAAGTCAAAGTAGAGCTTAATGACAAAGAACTTTAAGGGAGGAGTTAACAGTTATATACTGCTCCTTAAAGGGTTATTAAAAGGGGTGTTATTAGGGGTGATTGCATCATATTATGCTGAATCTACCTTTTATTCAGAAAAACATTCATTTAGTGTATGTTAGTTAGTTTAGCCTTGGTCAGTACATTTAGTCCGGAGACATTGTGATAAGGAGCTTCTACGCTGCTGCATCTATCTCAAAACATTACATAAAATCTGAGACAAAGGAATCCCGAAGGAGGGAGGGGGAGTAATTGGGATGCTGCAGTCTGCACACTTGAAGATTTCTGAATGACTTCTATAAGAGTTATATAAATTATTAACTATTTATTGCCATAACATTCCCCCCTTTGGAAACATTCAAAATCTTACCCTAAATCTTTACCCTAGGTGGCGGAGGGGGAAAAGGTAGAGGAAAGGGGAGGACACTTCACCATCATTGAGACAAACCGTAATGTCGGAATCCCTTTGCAGTTGGCATTAGCCACACCCTAAACTGTCCCTACTCTATCTTCTAAGATGGGTCTCAAGTTCTCGTATTTCTCCAAGGGATCTTGCGGCAATGGCCATGGCATCATTCTCAGGCGTTTATTTCTCCTTCATCATCAGGGCCTCTGAGATCTGCATACATTGTGGTCACTGTCTCCATGATGCGAGACTTCATCTACTTGAAGCAAGGTATTACACAGCATGAAATTAGAGCCACTACGAATAGAACACACAGGATTATTATACCTAGTTTGATAAGTGCTCTCTGCCATCCATCCCACCACCCAAACAAAGTGTCCCATGGATCCTTAACACCAGAATTATGAGCTAATTCTTCTGACTGGTCTGTGAGTCCTTTTAGGGCTTTGGCTATGCTCCCATCTACCCTTGGTCAGGATCATATGGTCTGGCAGGCTTCTACCCCATTTATCTTTGCGTTCTTTTGCCTGGACTGGTCTATACCCCCCTTTTTACCTATAGCTGTTGTAGATCTCGTGTCGTGTGCATCTGTGTACTATGGTGTAGAAGTAAAACTGATATGTGACCCTTGTAGCTGTGGTACTAACATGACCTCCCGTATGATCTTCCATATTCTCTTGTGACCTGCTCCCCCCCTGCTTTATACTGAGTGTGTATATCAGGATTAAGGAGCAAAACAACCATTTTTGGCTTCTGGATCTGGTGCCTTCTTGCAGTGGATGCATGGATCCATGTAGGCCTTCCTTCAACCTTCACAGCCGTGGAGGTGACCAGCAGGACTTGGAAGGAGCCATCGTATCTGGGCTCGAGGGAACGTCTGCTGAACCTTTTGAAGAGAACCTAATCTCCTGGCTGGATCTGATGGGTTCCTTCCAGGTTTTGAGGATCTGGGAGAGAGGAAAAAACTCGAGAATGCATGTTAGTCAAATGCTTTGCTAATTCTGTAACAAACTTAGTCAAGCTGTCATACTGTAGGGTCAACTGTTGGGGGAAATACAACCCTAGTCAGGGGGCACTTCCAAACAGAATTTCATAGGGACATAGCTTAGTTGCACTAGCTGGGGTGTGTCTGACACTGAACAATGCGAGGGGAAGACTTTCATGCCACGGCTTCCCCGCTTTCTGCGCTGCTTTCAGCATTTTTGCCTTTAATACCCTGTCTCCTCTCTTGACCCTTCCTGAATTTTTGGGATGATAAGGAGTATGAAGAGCTAACTCTGTCCCCAGGGCCTGCCATATCTCTTTGGTCAGATTGGCTGTGAATGCTCGCCCATGGTCACTCTCTATGGTTTCTGGGAGCCCATATCTACACAACATCTCTGAGAGGAGTTTCTTTGCAGTGGTTTTAGCAGATTGGTTCTTCACAGGGAAAGCTTCTGGCCATCTAGAGAATATGTCCACGACTACCAGTGCATATTCAAATCCTCCTGAGGATGGCATCTGAATGTGGTCAATCTGTATACGTTGGAAGCAAGAGTCTAGGTGTACACTTCTGTGGAGTTTTCTCTGTTTTTCCTGGGTTACACCAGGCACAGACTAGGCATCCTCTGGTGTAATTTGCTGCCATTGTTGAAAGCCAGGTGCGTGGTAGTACTGCACAAGATTGTGCATCTTTATTTTTACTACATCTATCTCAAAACATTATATAAAATCTGAGACAGAGGAATCCTGAAGGAGGGAGAGGGAGGATGAGGGATGCTGCAGTCTGCACACTGGAAGATTTCTGAATGACTTCTATAAGAGTTATATAAGTTATTGACTATTTATTGCCATAACACATGCAGCTATTGAATGATGTACAGGAGCATGGATGCATACTTCGATGCCTGAGCCTGCTGCAAGCACAGCATGCCCATGGCCAGTTGGGCATGCATGGTCACGTGCACGACGTATGTGCATGCTGTAAGCACATCAGGCACATGTCCATGCATGGTAACGTACACGCATGTGCATTCTGCAAGCACGTCATGCACATAGCCATGCAGACTCTATGTTTACAATGGACAGATGATGCAATATGAGTATGACAGGATTGTTATGAATTTGCACTCACCTTAATTAGCTGATGCACTAAAGATGAGCTACATCCAGTAAAATGGCTCCAGTCCTGATGTGACTCTCCGAGTTTTCCCAAAGTGGCTTCGGGAGGGAGGGTGCGAAGTGCTCAGATTGTTCTGTAGCATAGACGCAACCTGGAATTGCATTCCGGGGACCAGTACGATTTTTACATTAAAGCCGGTGCAATCTGGCGCCATACACCCTCATGTTAATGTTAGCAGGATTGCACCGGAATGGGTGAATCCGGTTTTGACCTATTTTTAGAATTGATCATTAAACCGGATTGTCCCGGATTGCCCCGGTCTGGGAAAATCCGGCGACACCTAACATGGGACTCTATGGGACCAGATTGCATCGGACCGGGACAATCTGGGAGAATCCAGTTTTAATTTACAGTTATGTCTTTTTTACCGCAGGCTTATAAACAATAAATTTGGGTATTGCATGTTTTTCCTCTGCTACCAGACCTCTTTATAGGGTCCAGCAACGGGGAAATGAATCGCAATACTCGCTTCAGCATTGAATTCAATGGGACTCCCTATACTCCTAACGAGTAACGAATATCGGGACATACTCGTTACGAGTCTAGAGAGTCCGAATATTTTAGTACTCGCTCATCCTTAACTTTGCTCTAGCGATTAGACTTATATTTAGTACCAAAAGCGGTCTGTTCTGATTGATGGAAATTGATATATTATCACAGTGTGGTCCCCATTCTTTATATCGCTTGTTATGATTCTACTGTTCAAAACCGCCTATTTAAACACATCTTATTTTGTAATGAAAGTAAGGCTTGTATTCTATATGTGACAGTATACCTTGTAATGTTTGTTTTCTCTTTCATGAAAAGAATTTTGAAAAGAAATTGAAGGAACTTGCAAGTCAAGCCAGATGCTAAGTAGTTATACAAACAATACTATACCTGAGATTTTTGATGTCTAACTCAAAATGTGAATAAGTACAGTATATCCATTAGCGGAAATATATACCAGGAAAACAATTAACCTGTACACTTGAATTTAATACCTGGGTGTCCAAAGATGGCGGTGGCCTGAGTATTTGAGCATGCATGCGACAGGTATGTGCATGCCCACTTACTCAGGTTGCCTCCATCTTTGGACACTTCATAGGAGTAACTAAAATTTTATTATAAAAAAATAGTCTTATTTTCGGGGAAACACGTACATGTCTTATATTAATTTTTGCTCCAAAAGGTGCACCAAGTCTTATTTTCGGGGGGTGTCATATTAACCAAAAAAAAAAAAATTATCCCACTGCAGCAGCCTCCCATTATCCCAGTACCGTATCCCACTGCAGAAGCTTCCCATCCCAGTACCGTATCCTACTGCAGCCTCCCATGTGTGTACACACACACACACACACACACACACACACACACACCACACACTTTCACTTTCTTACCGTACTTCTTTCTTTGCACCACCAAAGCAGCACCGCAGAGGAAAGAAATTGCACAGTGCAGGAGCCCTGGCCCAATCACAGCACAGGAGCCCTGGGCCAATCACAGTGCAGGAGCCCTGGGCCAATCACAGCCCAGGAACAATCAGAGGCTACTGACGTCAGCTGGCCCATGATTCCTGCGCTGTAATTGGCTCAGGGCTCATGGGCAGAGACCAGCACAGAGCTCCAGAGCTGTGATTCACGGCTGCAATCCAGGGCTGTGAGCGCGGCAGAACAGCAGTATAGAGTGGTGGGTTCAGACAGCGGGGCAGTGGGGAGCGAGACACAGATGCATGTCTTGTGATCAGTGGCATGCTGAGGAGATACGCTTTATAATGAGGGGGTGGTGCCTTATATTAGGAAGTAGGGCGCCCTCCCAAGCATGCCTTACTTTCGGGGGGGTGCCCTATTTTCGGGGAAACACGGTATATACGGGAACAGACAAAACATTTAAAAACATTTAAAAGGTGACAACACCAACAAACTAAGGCTGTCAACCTGCATTAATTCTTGGTGTGAAAAAAAGGGGTAATACACCAATACCACCAAATACATATACCGTATATGGATAATGAGTAACCAAGTATCACCGGTTATGGCAATATCATCAAAAAACATAACAATTGCAAGCATAAAATAATTGTCAGATAGTGGCACAACAAAAGGATTAATCACAATTTCAGCAATTACCAATGGAAGATTTATATAATTGGCTCTGAGCTGAGCTAGTTTAAGTTCATTCCCACAATTAGAAAATACTACTGGTTCTCAGTGAGTCACAACCACAGACTGTGTCAAACAGTGATATTAACAGGATGATGTTGCCCCCATTTGCAAACTCAAATCAGACAATTCAAACCTTAGATCCAGTGGCGTAGCTGGCCAGCTTCGGGCCCCGGGGCGAGATCACCGCCCAGGCCCCCCATACGAGGACGGGGGGGGGGGGAGGACGGGGGGGGGGGGGGTGCTGGTGGAGGGATTTGAGGACCGGGGTGTGGGGTGGAGGTGTGAGGAGGACCGGACCGGGTGCAGAAGGGCGCTGATACTCACCGCGGCCGGCCGCCTGCGTGCGTCTGCTGTAGGAGAGGGAGGAGGGGCGTGCAGATCTGCACAGCAGGAAGTCCCGTCCTCCCTCCCCTCCGGTCGCGCGGCTGCCAGCTGCCAGTGTGGGGCCCCCCCAGGGAGTGCGGGGCCCCCCTAGGGCGGCCAATGGGCCCTCAAGCCGGGGCGATCGCCCCCCCTGCCCCCCCGCTAGCTACGCTACTGCTTAGATCCTAAAGCAGTATATGAAGAACAAATCTATAAATCACTAAGGGCTATCAGCAACAGAATGTGACCATAAAATTGCTGCAGCAAAGAGGAATTACATTCTCCTTGCTGAAGTACGTGCAAAATTGCAAATGTGTGCAAAGTTACTGCTGCACAACCCTGTAGCTATTGAAGATTTTAGCTGTCTAGTTTAGGGAAAAAAACAAGCTGAGCCCTGTAAATGAAAAAGTAGAAATAAACTTGGTATAAGCAAAGGTTCAAAGGTGTACCAATCCAATACAACCTCAGCCCCATTATATAGTTACCATTGACATCATTATCCAATATGCAGGGTGCACATCACGCTCGATTCTCCCTGATCCCGGTCATACATACATGCTGTCTGTTCTTTTCCTCTGAAATAGCTGAAACATAGCATGTGACTAGTGGATCGCACGACTGTGCTACCCAAACTCATTACTTTTCATCTTTGGACACTTGGGTATACAAAGATGGCAGCATCATGGCGCACCACACCACCCAGAGAGCTCACGGGGGAAGATGGAGGGCTCAAGGGGAGAGAGAGCACACAGGGGGGCAGAGATCACACGGGGCAGAGAGAATGCACAAAGGGGTAAAGAATGCGCAAAGATGGAGGGGTGGGCACACAGGGGTGCAGAGAAGGTGCACAGAGGGCAGAGAGCACACACAGGTGGGAAGTTACATAATTGCACTGTCCTGTCTGTCAATTCCAGCATCCGGATATTCTGCTATCATGCGCCTCCACCATATTTGCACACCCAAGTGATGGGCCTACAAATATGGCACCCACTCGTGGTACTGGCGCATTGCACAATACTGCCAGTGGGCCACAGTCACCCCCAACTGCTGCCACCTAAAACAGCAGCTGTTGTACCCCAGAGGTTCTGCCGCTGACACATCACCGCTAGAGTAAGTGTGGATGCGTATTCCCGGTGTCCATGCGCACTTACTCAAGTGGCTGCTATCTTTGGACACCTGGGTATACACAGATGGCAACTATGTGATCTAGTGCACGCATGCGCACTTACGCCGCCACCATCTTTGGACACCACAGGGGGGCTCAGAGAGTGCACAGGAGGTAGAAATAGCACACTGGGGCAGAGCAAGCACACAGGGGGGAGCCAACACAAAGAAAAGATCTCATTAATAGGACAGCACAAGGGGGAGAGACAGTGCACTAAGGAGAGACAGCTTAAAGGAGAGAGCACAGATGGGAGAAGTGAACATAAGGGGGAGAGAGACAGCACAGGGGATAGAGAGAATGTACGGAGGGAGAGCGTATGAGGGGAGACGTCTTCCGCCCCCAGTGCCACAGAGCCTGGCACTTTTCGGGAATGTGGCAGCATTATGATGGAAGCAGAGACCAAAGGCAAGATAAAAAATATAAATGGCCCAATTGCTCGGGTGGGATATTTATATGGATACACCTAAATAAAATGGGAATGAAAGGTGATATCAACTTAAACTTTATTCTTTCATGAGTTATTTCAATTAAAACTAAGCACACCATTGTTCCTCTTATAAATTCTCAATATATTTGATGTGTCACATGACCCTCTTCCCATTGAAAAAAGTAAAGTTGGATCCAAAATGACCAAATTCAAAATGGCTACCATGGTCACCACCCAACTGGAAAAGTTTTCTCCCTCCCATATATTAATGTGCTACAAACAGGAAGTTGATATCACAGACCATTCCCATTTTATTTAGGTGGATCCATATAGATGGCCCATCCTGTATTTTAAACTGTTCTGGTAATCAATAAAGATTTGTATGTATAATTAGAGATGAACAGTGATTCGAAATGTTCACCCAAAACAGGTCGAATTTGAAATTGGCGATGTTCGAGTCATTCGACAAATGCGAACAATTAGCTTCAAATTCGAGTTTATGTTCGATAACGGCTCGTTCACCAAAAGCGTAACTGGCTTTTCACAGTAATACTGTTAATGAATGTTAATATCCAGTTTCAGTGTATAGTGTGCGGAAGGGGATGGGGGGGGGAGAAGGGGTTTAGATCAGTGGGGCGGTGCAGGCTGTCAGCCAATGACACACACACACACACAGCAAAGTACATTTTTTGCACACAAGCAAGGACATGTGTCATTGGCTGTGTATGTCACATGTCCTTGCCCTATAAGACCCAGCCATTTTCCCCATCGCCACCATTTCCTCAGTGCTGCAGTTGTGTGTTAGTTAGGTACTGCTGCTGTGGGCGCTATAAAGTGTTAGTTAGATAGATAGTGAGCGAATCTCAAGTTAGATAGACAGATAGGTTTAGGGAGTAGGGATTAGTTGTAAATATCAGCCCTTTTGAGGGCTATGTTAGAGTAGTTCCTATTAGTTTTTGCCAGCCAGGTGTATGCCAGTGCTGTACAAGTGTTTTTCACAGCATCTGACCAAATCTAGCTCAGGTAATCCTTTAGGGCAGGTAGTGTAGCACTGCTGTGAAGAAAGCTACACTGCCTGTCTATCCAGTAGCCATTTTTTTACTGCAGCTAGTTCAGGCAATTCTTTTGGGCTAGTAGCAGTGTCTTGTAGACAGTGGTGTAGCCCACTTGTGAACCAAGCTACACCGCCTATCTAGTTCAGAGTAATTTTGAACTGCACCTAGCCCAGCTAATAGTTTGGGCCTAGTACCACTGTTTGGCCACTCAGCTCTGCTCGATTTCCATCCTAATTGTTTTTCCCAACAACTGCAGAGTTGCCAATTTGGTCACATACAAAATGAGCGGCAAAAGGCCTGCTGCTGGTGAGAAGGGGAATCAGCATGGTGGAAAGGGCAAAAAGGTTTGTGTCTGTGGGGTAGGTGGTAAAGCAAAAGTAACGTCTGCTGAAGAAAGACCATCTTCCAGCCAAAGAAAGATGTTTACTTCTTTCTGTGGACAATCTGATATGATCCCTTTCTTACAGCGATGACCATCGATACCTATTGTAGATGAGGCACAAAAACAGCAGGTGCTTGAATGGATCTCAAGTGCTCCATCAAGTGGCCTCTCCTTTACCTTAACTTCAATATCCCAAACCCTCCAGTCCTCTGAGTTGTCACCCCAATCACACTTGCTTCCGCCCAGCTCCCAAGTCACCAGCTGCCCTTCTGAGTATGGGGTAACAGATGGTTGAGTCTGCAGAGCTGTTCAGTCAAACTATAGGCAGGGAATCAGAGGTCTGCTCCAAAGCTGCAGTGACTCCAGCGTAAGAAATGATCTGCACTGATGCCAGAAGCTTTGTGAGTTGGATGCAGGCTCAGATGAAGAAGGTTCTGGGAATCAGGGTCTACATTGTCTCCACCAAGAGGAGTTACAGTTTGAGCATAACGAGGAAGATGCTGATGAGGCTCAGATACCTGATTGGACCGACAACTTAACTTTTCGGTCAGGTCAGGAAGAGGTTGTCTGTGAGGACGAGGGGTGTGAGAACACACAGGGTGATTGTGGGTTGAAAGTAAGTGGGATCTCCAACCTCATCGTCAGTCAGTTGATGAGGTCAGCAGAGGAGGTTGATGGTGACGATGAAGTTAGGTTGCTCCTATCTGGACAAGAGACCGAGTACTGGAAGCACGTCAACAACAGCATCCGCAGCCATAACTCTGCCTCTGAGCAGAAGTCGTGGTGGCTCTGCTGGTCGCATGAGCTCTAAGCCTTGCCTAGTCAGGGCCTTTTTTGACATCGCTAAGTATCAGCCAACTCATGTCATCTGCAAGATGTGTCACCAATCTCTGAGTAGAGGCCAAAAACAATAGTTTGAGTACTTCATATCCATGTGACGGTTCATGCATGAAGCATAAGTTGCAGTGGGAAACTCACTGAGCTACAATGCGGGCTAGCAGGGTGGTCCAACCACTTTCTGCCCCATCCACGTGCTCTTCATCCTTTGTGACTGTGGGGAGTCGGACAGCTGTCACACATGCTTTTGGACGCAGACCTTCCACCTCTTTACCTGCAACAGGCAGTGTGATTGCCAGGTCGTCACTTGTTTTTGAAGTGGAAAATGCTGCTGGTGTTGAGCTCTCTCAGACATCGAGAGCACCAGCTTTGAATGAAGGCAACATTATATCTCTTCCTGGACCTTCCTCACAGACCAGCAGTTTGCCAGGGACACCCTACTCAACCCTGTCTCAGCACAGCAGCCAGCCCTCCATCTCTCAGATGTGGACAAGTAAAAGATCATTTCCTCCTAGCCATGACAAAGCTAAGCAGTTGAATGTTACCATCTGCAAACTGTTGGCTACAGAAATGCTGCCTTTCTGCCTAGTGGACACAGAGGATTTTAGAGACCTTATGTCTGTTGCAGTGCCCAGTACCAGATGCCCAGTCGCCACTACTTCTCCAAGAAAGGTGTGCCTGCACTACACCAGCATGTCGCAGACAACATCACCGCTTCCTTGAGAAACTCTGTGGTGAAATGCACTCTGTCACACATAGACACTTAGACCAGTAAGCATGGACAGGGGCATTATATGTTGCTGTAAATGTCTTGCCGTCCCACGAGTTGTGTGTCAATCCTCGGTACGTAGCAATTCCTCTACTGCTTCTGCCTCCTCAACCTCATCTCAATCCTCCACCTGCACCCAAAGCCTGTCTGGTAATGCCATCTGCATTGTAACTGCGCACAAGGAATCCAGCACACCTCCTTACTATGCTGGCAGCAGTGCTCAACGCCATCAGGCGGTGTTTGACTCACATTTCCCAGACATTTCAAGGTACACAGCTAAAGAGTTGTGGTCAGCTCTGGAGACTGAGTTTCAGCAACGGTTGTCTCCACTAAACCTGCAGTCAGGGAAGGCCGTGTGTGACAATGCTGCAAACCTGGGTGCG
Organism: Allobates femoralis; assembly: GCA_033576535.1. Lineage (NCBI taxonomy): Eukaryota > Metazoa > Chordata > Amphibia > Anura > Aromobatidae > Allobates > Allobates femoralis. The sequence continues at coordinate 16,704 of JARQOC010000158.1, read as the reverse complement.
GCCCTTCGCCGGGGCAATGTGACACACGTGCCTTGTATGGCTCATGTATTAACAATTGCTGGACAGGTTCAACACCACTATCCCGGCCTAGATGGGCTTCTGCAGAGGGCACAGTCACTGTGTGCTCACTTCCGGCGTTCGCATCCCACAGCTCAACAACTTGCATCGCTCCAGAAGTCTTTCGGCCTGCCGGTTCACTGGCTGAAATGTGATGTGCTGACACTCTCGAATTCCACTTTGCACATGTTGCAGCGTCTGTGGCAGCACCGCCGAGACCTGATGCAATATGTTTATGAGGTATAGCCTGGGCCAACGAGATCCAGAGGTGGGGAAGAGCACGCTGCTGGAGTGGTATGAGATCAAAGACCTATGCACCTTCTGCACAGTTTTGAAATGGCGACAAAGATGTTTATCGCTGACGATGCCATTATCAGCATGACTAGAGCGTGCTCCAGCATGTAAATGACCGGAATAAACAGTATTCGGAGTCAGGTGGTAGGACAAGAGGAGGTGGAGGAAGTACAGGAGGAGTCCTATGCGGAAGGGATAACAAGATCACCAAGTCCTCATGGTCAGCAGCACCAAGACGGCAGGCGTGGGAGAGGGATTAACGAGGGCACATGGTAGCAGCCAAACTGTTGAGGAAGGTGAAGGAGCCCAGTAAGAAATGGAGGACGAACTGGCGATGGGCATGGAAGACTCAGAAATAAACATGCTGGGTATCAGCAATAAACAATGGTGAGCTATAGAGCGCTATAAGAGCATGATGAACAATGGCGAGCTAAAGAGCGCGATAAACAAAGGCGAGCTATGAGCGCAATATACAATGGCGGGCTATAGAGCGCGATAAACAATGGCGAGCTATAGAACAGAATGGCGAGCTATAGAGCGCAATAAACAATGGCGAGCTATAGAGCGCAAAAAAATGCAGTAAGAGCGCAATAAGAGCGCATAAGAGCGCAATAAGAGCGCAATAAAGACCAAAAAGCCACAAAAAGACCACAAAAAGACCACAAAAAGACCCCAATAAACAATGGCAAGCTACAGAGTGCGATAAGAGTACGATAAGAGCGTGATAAACAATAACAAGTGATGGCGAGCTGTAGAGCGCGGTAAGAGCGCGGTAAGAGCGCGATAAACAATGGCAAATGAAGGCGAGCTGTAGAGCACCATAAGAGCACGATAAACAATGGCGAGCTATAGAGCGTGATAAGAGCACGATAAATAATGGTGAGCTATAGAGCGCAATAAACAATGGCGAGCTATACAGCATTATAAGAGGCGATAAGAGCATGATAAGAGCACGATAAGAGCACGATAAGAGACGAAGAGCGCATTAAACAATAGTGAGCTAAAGAGTGCAATTAGAAGGCAATTAGAATACAATTAGAGCGGATATATAGCGCAATAACAGCACAATAATCAATGGCGAGTTATAGAGCGCAATAAGCGCGTGATAAGAGTGCTATAAATAATGGCGAGCTATAGACCGCCATAAGAGCGCAATAAATAATAGTGAGCTATAGAGTGCAATAAACAATGGTGAGCTATAGAGCATAATCTGAGGGCGATAAGAGCATGATAAGAGCGCATTAAACAATGAAGAGCTACAGAGTGCAAAAAGAGCATAATGAGAGCGAATTAGAGTACATATACTGTGCAATAAAAGCGCAATAAACAATGGAGAGCTATAAAGCGCGATACACAATGGTGAGCTATGAGCGCGATAAACCATGGCAAGCTATAGAGCACGATAAACAATGGCAAGCTATAGAGCGCGATAAACAATGGCGAGCTATAGAGCGTGATAAACAACGGCGAGATATAGAGCGCTAGAGGAGCACGATAAACCATGGCGAGTGATGGCGAGATATAAAGCGATATAAGAGCGCAATAAGAGCACGATAAATAATGGTGAGCTATAGAGCGCGATAAAAAATGGTGAGCTATAGAGTGCAATAAGAGTGCAATAAGAGCGCAATAAGAGCGCAGTGAGAACGCAGTAAGAGCGCATTAAGAGCGCAATAACAGCGCTATAAACAATGGTGAGCTATAGAGCATAATAAGAGCGTGATAAACAATGGCAAGCAATAGAGCGAGATAAGAGCACGATAGGAGCGAATTAAACAATGGCGAGCTATTGAGCGCATAAGAGTGCAATAAGAGGGCAAAAAGAGTGCAATAAGAATGCGATAAACAATGGCGAGTGATGGCGAGCTATAGAGCGCAATAATCAATGGTGAGCTATAGAGCACGATAACAGTGCAATAGAAGCGCAATAAGAGCACAATAAACAATGCCGAGCTATAAAGCACGATAAACAATGGCGAGCTTTAGAGCGCGATAAGAGCACGATAGGAGCGAATTAAACAATGGCGTGCTATTGAGCGCGAAAGGAGTGCAAAAAGAGTGCAATAAGAGTGCAATAAGGTGTGCGATAAACGATGGCGAGCTATAGAGTGCAATATACAATGGCGAGCTATAGAGCACTATAACAGTGCAATAAGAGCGCAATAAGAGTGCAATAAGAGCACAATAAGAGCACAATAAACAATGGAGAGATATAGAGCGTGAGAGGAGCACGATAAACAATGGCGGTGATGGCGAGTTACAGAGCTCCTTAAGAGCGCGATAAATAATGGCAAGCTATAGAACACAATAAGAGCGCGATAAACAATGGCGAGTGATGGCGAGCTGTAGAGTGCAATAAGAGCACGATAAACAATGGAAAGCTATAGAGAATGATAAGAACGCGATAAGCAATGGCGAGCTATAGAGTACGATAAACAATGGCAAGCTATAGAGTGCGATAAAAAATGGTGAGATATAGAGCGAAATAAGAGCACGATAAACAATGGCGAGTGATGGCAAGCTGTAGAGCGCCATAAGAGTGTGATAAAAAATGGCGAGTGATGGCAGCTATAGAGCGCGATAAGAGCATGATAAGAGCGAGATAAACAAAGGCAAGTGATGTAGAGCACCATAAGAGTGTGATAAACAATGGCAAGCTATAGAGCTCGATAAACAAGGGTGAGCTATAGGGCGCGATAAACAACTGGAAGCTATAGAGCGGGATAAACAATGATGAGCTATAAAGCATGATACACAATGGCGAGCTATAGAGAGCGATATACAATGGCGAGCTATAAAGCGTGATAAACTATCGCACTCTATAGCTTGCAATTGTTTATCGCGCTCTATAGGTTGCCATTGTTTATCGAGTTCTATAGCTAGCCAATAACAAAGACAACCTATAGAGCGTGATAAACAATGGTGAGCTTTAGAACGCGATAAACATTAGCGAGATATAGAGCGCGAGAGGAGCACGGTAAACAATGGCGAGTGATGGCGAGTTATAGAGCTCCATAAGTGCGCGATAAGAGCGCGATAAACAATGGTGAGCTAAAGAGCGCCATAAGAGTGCAATAAGAGTGCAATAAGAGTGCAATAAACAATGGCGAGCTATAGAGCGCGATAAACAATGGTGAGTGATGGCAAGCTATAGAGCCATTGTTTATCGCTCTCTATAGCTCGCCATCACTCACCATTGTTTATCACGCTCCATAGCTTGCCATTGTTTATCGCGCTCTTTTGGCGCTCTACATCACTCGCCAATAAGAGCGCGATAAGAGCATGGTAAAAGTGCGGTAAGAGCGTGGTAAACAATGGTGAGCTACACAGTGCGATAAGAGCGCGATAAACAATGGTGAATTAAAGAGCATGATAATAGCACGATAAGAGCACAATAAACAGTGGTGAGCTATAGAGCGCAATAAGAGTGCAATAAACAATGGTGAGCTATAGAGCACGATAAACAATGGAGAGTGATGGCGAGCTATAGAGCGCGATTGACAATGTCAAACTATAGAGCATAATAAGAGCATGATAAGAGCATGAAAAACAATGGCAAGTAATGGCGAGCTGTAGAGCTCCATAAGAGCGCAATAAGAGCACGATAAAACAATGGCGAGTGATGGCGAGCTGTAGAGCGCCATAAGAGCGTGATAAAAAATGGCGAGTGATGGCGAGCTATAGAGCGCGATAAGAGCATGATAAGAGCGAGATAAACAAAGGCAAGTGATGTAGAGCACCATAATAGTGTGATAAACAATGGCAAGCTATAGAGCTCGATAAACAAGGGTGAGCTATAGGGCGCGATAAACAACTGGAAGCTATAGAGCGGGATAAACAATGATGAGCTATAAAGCATGATACACAATGGCGAGCTATAGAGAGCGATATACAATGGCGAGCTATAAAGCGTGATAAACTATCGCACTCTATAGCTTGCAATTGTTTATCGCGCTCTATAGGTTGCCATTGTTTATCGAGTTCTATAGTAGCAATAACAAAGACAACCTATAGAGCGTGATAAACAATGGTGAGCTTTAGAACGCGATAAACATTAGCGAGATATAGAGCGCGAGAGGAGCACGGTAAACAATGGGAGTGATGGCGAGTTATAGAGCTCCATAAGTGCGCGATAAGAGCGCGATAAACAATGGTGAGCTAAAGAGCGCCATAAGAGTGCAATAAGAGTGCAATAAGAGTGCAATAAACAATGGCGAGCTATAGAGCGCGATAAACAATGGTGAGTGATGGCAAGCTATAGAGCATTGTTTATCGCTCTCTATAGCTCGCCATCACTCACCATTGTTTATCACGCTCCATAGCTTGCCATTGTTTATCGCGCTCTTTTGGCGCTCTACATCACTCGCCAATAAGAGCGCGATAAGAGCATGGTAAAAGTGCGGTAAGAGCGTGGTAAACAATGGTGAGCTACACAGTGCGATAAGAGCGCGATAAACAATGGTGAATTAAAGAGCATGATAATAGCACGATAAGAGCACAATAAACAGTGGTGAGCTATAGAGCGCAATAAGAGTGCAATAAACAATGGTGAGCTATAGAGCACGATAAACAATGGAGAGTGATGGCGAGCTATAGAGCGCGATTGACAATGTCAAACTATAGAGCATATAAGAGCATGATAAGAGCATGAAAAACAATGGCAAGTAATGGCGAGCTGTAGAGCTCCATAAGAGGCAATAAGAGCACGATAAACAATGGCAGTGATGCAGTGTATAGGCCATAGAGCTGATAAAAATGCGAGTGATGGCGAGCTATAGAGCGCGATAAGAGCATGATAGGCGGTAACAAGGCAATGATGTACAGCCATATATGTGTAAAATGGCAGCTATAGAGCTCGATAACAGGGTGAGCTATAGCGCAATAACAATTGGAAGCTATAGAGCGTGATAAACAATGGTGAGCTATAAGCATGATAACAATGGCGAGAATAGAGAGCGAAACAATGAGTATAGAGCGGATAAACATGGCGAGTCATAGGCAGTTTATAGAGCTCTATAGGTGCCCGACGATTATAGTGCGAATAAACAATGGCGATGAGGCGCTATAGAGCGTCGATGAACAATGGTGAGCTATAGAGGGCATAAACATTGAGCACATATAGAGCCGATGAAGCACGCATAAACAATGGCAAGTGATGGCGAGTTATAGAGCTCCATAAGGCCGATAAGAGGCGATAAACAATGGAGAGTGATGGGCTATGAGGCGATGCATGTTGACTGAATAACAAGAGCACGATAAGAGCACGATAAGAGCATGAAAATGAGTATGGCGAGCTGTAGATCGCATAAGAGCCGATAAGAGCGCGAAAACAATGGCAGCTATAGAGCACGTTAAGAGCCTGATAAACAATGGCGAGTGAGCGATTAGAGCGCCATAAGACGTGATAAACAATGGCGAATGAGCATGTTTAAGAGCCTGATAAATAATGGAGCTATAAGCGATAAACAGGCAATATAGAGGCTATAAGAGTGATAAGATCAAATAAGAGGCATAGAGGCTAATAAGAGCGTATAAACAATGGCGAGCTATAGAGCATAATAAGAGCGTGATAACCAATGGTGAGCAATAGAGCGCAATAAGAGCATGATAGGAGCGAATTAAACAATGGCGAGCTATTGAGCGCGATAAGAGTGCAAAAAGAGTGCAATATGAGTGCGATAAACATTGGCGAGTGATGGTGAGCTTAGAGCGCAATGAACAATGGCGAGCTATAGAGCATAAGAGCACATTAAACAATTTCGAGCTATAGAGCACGTTAAGAGTGCAATAAGAATGCAATAACAGCGCAATAACAGCACAATAAACAATGGCAAGCTATTGAGCGCGATAAGAGTGCAATAAGAGCACAATAAGAGCACGATAAACAACGGTGAGTGATGGTGAGCTGTAGAGCGCCATCAGAGCGCGATAATCATTGGCGAGTGATGGTGAGCTATAGAGCGCAATAAACAAGGGGGAGCTATAGAGCACGATCAGAATGGGATAAATAATGGTGAGCTATAGATCGCCATAACAGCGATAAATAATAATGGAGTCTAAAGAGCGCATAAGACAATGGAAGTTAAAGAGCGCAATAAGTGTACAATAGGACGCAATTAAACAATGGCGAGCTATAGAGCCATAAGGCACATAAGAGTGCAATAAAAAATGGCGAGCTATAGAGCGTGAATAAATAATGGTGAGATATAGAGCGCATAAGAGTGCAATAAATAATGATGAGTATAGAGGGCGATAAACAATGGCAAGCTATAGAGCATGATAAGAGCGTGATAAACAATGGCGAGCTTAGAGGCAATAGGAGCGCAATAAGAGCGATATAAGCAATGGTGGGTTACAGAGAGCACTATAAGAACACGATAAGAGCGCGATAAACAATGGCGAGTAATGGCGAGCTATAGAGCGCGATAAACAATTGGAAGCTATAGAGCGCTATACACAAAGGCGAGCTATAGAGCGCGATAAGCAATGGCGAGTTATAGAGCTCCATAATAGCAAGATAAGAGCATGATAAATAATGGTGAGCTATAGAGTGCAATAAAAGTGCAATAAGAGAGCACTAGGAGCACAATAAACAATGGTGAGCTATAGAGCATAATAATAGGGCAATAAGAGCATGATTAGAGCACAATAAGAACGCATTAAATAATGGCGAGCTACAGAGTGCAATAAGAGCGCAATAAGGGCTCAATAAGAGCGCAATAGGAGTAGGGATGGGCGAATCTACTCGCTAGGACTCGTTACTCGGCGAGTAGTAAGGGACTCGCAGGACTCGGTACTCTGCGAGTTTCCCAGTGATTACTCGCACGAGTCCAATGCAAATCAATATCAATCCTAGTTTTGTCAGAAACGCTGACAAAACTAGGATTGCCATTGTTTGCATTAGACTCGTGCGAGTAATCACTGGCTACTATGCCAGTGATAGCAGGGAAACTCGCAAAGTAACTGCTGTTTCTTTGCGAGCCGAGTCCAGCTGTCTTCTCTGTGCAGCTCCAGGGTCCTAGAGCCCGCCTGCTGCCTGATGTAGCAGTGCTGAGATTGTTCTCAGTCTGCTCATTCCCTGTGCATAGACATCTATATTTATGCACAGGGGATGTAGCAGAGAGGACATCGCATTTTGGACTGCGTCGGACGGAAGAGGATTTTTTTAATTAAAGATGGAGTCCCTAATGGCTTTTTTTTTTATTTCAAATAAAATTTTTTCTCTGTGTTGTGTTTTTTTAACCCTTTATTGGAGATTCTTAGTGGCTGGGTCAAACGTGGCCTGACATTAAGAATCTCGGGCTTAATACCAGCTTGTATAACAAAGCTGGTATTAACCCCTTTATTACCCAGCGTGCCACCGCCACCAGGGCCGCTGGAAGAGCGGGGTTCAGCGCCAGAGGATGGCGCTTCAATGAACGCGCCATCTTCTGGGGCGGCTGCGGGCTGCAATTTGCAGCGGGGGGTGCCCAGAAAGCTTGGGCATCCCTGCGCTGCGGATTCCAGCCCCAGCTGCTTAGCTGTACCTGGCTAGACATAGAAATTGCGCGGAGCCCCCACGCATTTTTTTTTAAATTATTTAATGAATTTCAGAGTCAGAGGCTCAGAGTCAGAGTCTCGGAGTCGGAGTCTCCTCAGAGTCGGAGTCTCAGAGTCGGAGTCTCCTCAGAGTCGGAGTCGCCTCAGAGTCGGAGTCGCCTCGGAGTCGGAGTCGCCTCAGAGTCGGAGTCACCTCGGATTCGGAGTCGTCTCGGAGTCGGAGTCGTCTCGGAGTCGAGTCGGAGTCGGAGTCTTCTCAGAGTCGGAGTCGTCTCGGAGTCGGAGTCGTCTCGGAGTCGGAGTCGTCTCGGAGTCGAGTCGGAGTCGGAGTCGTCTCGGAGTCGAGTCGGAGTCGTCGTCGTCTCGGAGTCGTCTCGGAGTCGGAGTCGTCTCGGAGTCGTCTCGGAGTCGAGTCGGAGTCGTCTCGGAGTCGGAGTCGTCGTCGTCTCGGAGTCGTCGTCGTCTCGGAGTCGTCTCGGAGTCGGAGTCGTCTCGGAGTCGGAGTCGTCTCGGAGTCGGAGTCGTCTCGGAGTCGGAGTCGTCTCGGAGTCGGAGTCGTCTCGGAGTCGGAGTCGTCTCGGAGTCGGAGTCGTCTCGCAGTCGGAGTCGTCTCGCAGTCGGAGTCGTCTCGCAGTCGGAGTCGTCTCGCAGTCGGAGTCGTCTCGCAGTCGGAGTCGTCTCGCAGTCGGAGTCGTCTCGCAGTCGGAGTCGTCTCGCAGTCGGAGTCGTCTCGGAGTCGGAGTCGTCTCGGAGTCGGAGTCGTCTTGGAGTCGGAGTCATCTCGGAGTCGGAGTCGTCTCGGAGTCGTCTCGGAGTCGTCGTCGTCTCGGAGTCGGAATCGTCTCGGAGTCGAGTCGGAGTCAGAGTCGTCTCGGAGTCGGAGTCGTCTCGGAGTCGGAGTCAAAAAAATGCGTGGGGCTCCGCGCAATTTCTATGTCTAGCAAGGCACAGCTAAGCAGCTGGGGGCTGGAATCCGCAGCGCAGGGATGCCCAAGCTTTCTGGGCACCCCCCGCTGCAAATTGCAGCCCGCAGCCGCCCCAGAAGATGGCGCGTTCATTGAAGCGCCATCCTCTGGCGCTGAACCCCGCTCTTCCAGCGGCCCTGAAATTTAATGAATTTCAGAGTCAGAGGCTCAGAGTCGGAGTCTCCTCAGAGTCGGAGTCTCCTCAGAGTATGAGTCGCCTCAGAGTCGGAGTCGCCTCAGAGTCGGAGTCGCCTCAGAGTCGGAGTCGCCTCAGAGTCGGAGTCACCTCGGAGTCGGAGTCACCTCGGAGTCGGAGTCGTCTCGGAGTCGGAGTCGTCTCGGAGTCGGAGTCGTCTCGGAGTCGGAGTCGGAGTCTTCTCGGAGTCGGAGTCGTCTCGGAGTCGGATTCGGAGTCGTCTTGGAGTCGGAGTCGTCTCGGAGTCGTCTCGGAGTCGAATCGGAGTCGTCGTCGTCTCGGAGTCGTCTCGGAGTCGGAGTCGTCTCGGAGGCGTCTCGGAGTCGGAGTCGTCTCGGAGTCGAGTCGGAGTCGGAGTCGTCTCGGAGTCGAGTCGGAGTCGGAGTCGTCTCGGAGTCGGAGTCGTCTCGGAGTAGGAGTCGTCTCGGAGTAGGAGTCGGAGTCGTCTCGGAGTCGGAGTCATTCCGGAGTCGTCTCGGAGTCGGAGTCGTCTCGGAGTCGGAGTCGGAGTCGTCTCGGAGTCGGAGTCGTCTCGGAGTCGGAGTCGGAGTCGTCTCGGAGTCGGAGTCATTCCGGAGTCGTCTCGGAGTCGGAGTCGTCTCGGAGTCGGAGTCATCTCGGAGTCGTCTCGGAGTCGGAGTCGTCTCGGAGTCGGAGTCGTCTCGGAGTCGGAGTCGTCTCGGAGTCGGAGTCGTCTCGGAGTCGGAGTCGAGTCGGAGTCGAGTCGGAGTCAGAGTCGTCTCGGAGTCAGAGTCGTCTCGGAGTCGGAGTCAAAAAAATGTGTGGGGCTCTGTGCAATTTCTATGTCTAGCAAGGTACAGCTAAGCAGCTGGGGGCTGGAATCCGCAGCGCAGGGATGCCCAAGCTTTCTGGGCACCCCCCGCTGCAAATTGCAGCCCGCAGCCACCCCAGAAGATGGCGCGTTCATTGAAGCGCCATCCTCTGGCGCTGAACCCCGCTCTTCCAGCGGCCCTGGTGGCGGTGGCACGCTGGGTAATAGAGGTTAGGGCCAGCTTTGTATTATCAGCTGGCCCTAAGCCCGAAATTTATGGCGGTCACGCCAATATTAGACATGACCGCCATGAATTTCTATTAAATTGTTTTAAAAAAAACACAACACAGAGAAATTTTTTTATTAGAAATAAAAAAAAAAGCCATTAGGGACTCCATCTTTAATTAAAAAAATCCTCTTCCGTCCGACGCAGTCCAAAACGCGATGTCCTCTCTGCTACATCCCCTGTGTATAGATATAGATGTCTATGCACAGGGAATGAGCAGACTGAGAACAATCTCAGCTCTGCTACATCAGGCAGCAGGCGGGCTCTAGGACCCTGGAGCTGCACAGAGCAGATAGGACTCTTCTCTTATCTGTGCGAGTTTCCCAGCGATTACTTACAAAGTAAACGAGTCCAATGCAAATAAATGACAAAACTAGGATTGCTTCAGGCTGAAGCTTCCGAGACACATCTGCGATTTGTAAATCTCACACTACTCGCTATTACTCGCTTCCCCATTCATTAACATTGGACTCGCTAGACTCGCAACAAGTAGCGAGTCCTGGGCTCGGACTCGCTAGAGTCAAGCGATTCCGAGTAATTTAGGATTCGTCCATCACTAAATAGGAGCGCAATAAGGGCTCAATAAGAGTGCAATAAGCAATGGCGAGCTACAGAGTGTGATAAGAGCGCGATAAACAATGGTCAGAGATGGCGAGCTGTAGAGTGCCATAGGAGCACGATAAACAATGGTGAGGTATAGACCGCCATAAGAGCGAGATAAAAAATGGTGAGGTATAGACCGCCATAAGAGCGAGATAAAAAATGGTGAGTTATAAAGCGCAATAAAAAATGGTGAGCTATAGAGCGCAATAAGAGTACAATAAGAGTGCAATAAGATCGCTATAAACAATGGTGAGCTATAGAGCATAATAAGAGGGCAATAAGAGCATGATAAGAGCACATTAAACAATGGCGAGCTACAGAGTGCAATAAGAGCGCAATTAGAGCAAATTAGGGTTCATATACAGTGCAACAAAAGTGCAATAAACAATGGCGAGCTATAGGGCGCGATAAGAGCATAATAAGAGTGCTATAAACAATGGCGAGCTATAGAGTACGATAAACAATGGCAAGCTATAAAGCGCGATAAACAATGGCGAGTGATGGCGAGCTGTAGAGCGCCATAAGAGCGTGATACAAAATGGCGAGTGATGGCGAGCTATGGAGCGCGATCAGAGCGCGATAAGAGCGAGATAAACAATGGCGAGTGATGTAAAGCGCCATAAGAGAACGATGAACAATGGCGAGCTATAGAGCGCAATACACTATGGCGAGCTATAGAGCCGATACACAATGGCGAGCTGTAGAGAGTGATAAACAATGGCAAGCTTTAGAGCACGATAACCCATGGCGAGTGATGGCGAGTTATAGAGCTTCATAAGAGCGTGATAAGATCACAATAAGAGTGCATTAAGAGTGCAATAAGAGCGCTATAAACAATGGCGAGCTATAGAGCATAATAAGAGCGTGATAACCAATGGTGAGCAATAAAGCGCAATAAGAGCATGATAAGAGCGAATTAAACAATGGCGAGCTATTGAGCGTGATAAGAGTGCAAAAAGAGTGCAATAAGAATGCGATAAACATTGGCGAGTGATGGCGAGCTATAGAGCGCAATGAACAACTGCAAGCTATAGAGCACGATAAGAGCGCAATAAACAAGGGCGAGCTAAAGAGCACAATAAGAGAGCGATAAACAATGGCGAGCTATAGATTGCGATAAACAATGGCGAGCTATAGAGAGCAATAAACAATGGCAAGCTACAGAGGGTGATATAAAATGGCGAGCTATAGAGCACAATAAGAGCGCAATAAACAATGGCGAATGATGTAGAGTGCCATAAGAGCGTAATAAGAGCGCGATAAACAATGGCAAGCTATTGAGCAGGATAAGAGTGCAATGGGAGTGCAATAAGAGCACAAGAAGCACGCAATAAGAGCATGATAAGAGCGCGATAAGCAATGGCAAGCTATTGAGCGGGATAAGAGTGCAATGGGAGTGCAATAAGAGCGCGATAAACAATGGCGAGTGTTGGTGAGCAGTAGAGCACCATAAGAGCACGATAAACAATGGTGAGTGATGGCGAGCTATAGAAGGTGATAAGAGCGCGATAAATAATGGTGAGCTATAGACCGCTATATGAATGCGAGAAGAGCGCGATAAATAATGGTGAGCTATAGAGCGCACTAAGTGCAATAAGAGAGCAATAGGAGCGCAATAAGAGTGAAATAAGAGCACGATTAGAGAGCAATAAGAGTGCAATAAGAATGCAATAACAGCGCAATAAACAATGGCGAGCTGTAGAGTGAGATAAGAGTGCTATAAACAATGGCGAGCTATTGAGCGCGATAAGAGCATGATAAACAATGGTGAACTATAGAGCGCGATAAGAGTGTGATAAACAATGGCGAGTGATGGTGAGCTATAGAGCGCGTTAAGAGCCCGATAAATAATGGTGAGCTATAGACAGCCATAAGAATGCAAAAAGAGCGTGATGAATAATGGTGAGCTATAGAGCGCACTATGAGTGCAATAGGAGTGCAATAAGAGCGCAATTACAGCACAATTACAATGGCAAGCTATAGAGCGCAATAAACAATGGCGAACTATAGAGTGCAATAAGCAATGGCGAGCTACAGAGTGCGGTAAGAGCGCGATAATCAACGGCAAGTGATGGCGAGCTAAAGAGCGCGATAAGAGCACAATAAACAATGGCAGGCTATAGAGCATAATAAGAGGGCGATAAGATCATGATAAGAGCACATTACACAATGGCGAGCTATAGAGTGCGCTCTAATTGCGCTTTTATTGCACTCTCATTGCAATTAGTGCGCAATAACAGCGCAATAAACAATGGCGAGCTATAGAGCACGAAAAGAGCAAAATAAGACCGCAATAAGGGCACACAATGAGAGAGCAAAAAGAGCACAATAAGCAATGGCGAGCAACAGAGTGTGATAAGAGAACGATAAGAGCGCGATAAACAATGGCGAGAGATGGCAAGCTGTTGAGCGCAATAAGAGCGCGATAAATAATGTTGCGCTATAAAGAGCCATAAGATCGCAGTAAATAATGGTGAGCTATAGAACGCCATAAGAGCGCAATAAGAGTATGTTAAACAATGGCGAGCTATAGAGCACGATAATAGTGCAACAAGAGTGCAATAAGAGCGCGATAAACAATGGTGAGTGATGCGAGCTATAGACAACGATAAACAATGGCCAGTTAGAGTGCAATAAGAGTGCTATAAGAGCGCAATAAGCAATGGAAATCTACAGATTGTGATAAGAGCACGATAAGAGCTCGATAAACAATGGTGAGCTAGAATGCAATAAGAGTGCAATAAGAGTGCAATTAAAGCGCAATACACAATGGAAAGCTACAGAGTACGATAAGAGCGTGATAAGAGCATAGTAAACAATGGCGAGCTATAGAGCGCAATAAACAATGGCGAGCTATAGAGCGCAATAAGAGTGCAATAAGCAATGGCCAGCTACAGAGTGCGATAAGAGCGCGATAAACAACAGCAAGTGATGGCGAGCTATAGAGCGCGATAAGAGCACAATAAACAATGGCGAGCTATTGAGCAGGGTAAGAGTGCAATAAGAGCGCAATTACAGCACAATGACAGCACAATAAACAATGGAGAGCTATAGCGCGCGATAAGAGCATGATAAACAATGGTGAGCTATAGTGCGCCATAAGAGCGCAATAAACAATGGCGAGCTATAGAGCACGATAAGAGCATGAAAGGAGCGCATTAAACAATGTTGAGCTATTGATCGCGATAAGAGTGCAATAAGAGTGCAATTTGAGTGCAATAAGAGCGCAATACTAGAGCAATAAGCAATGGCGAGCTACAGAGTGTGATAAGAGCATGATAAGAGCGAGATAAACAATGGCGAGTGATTGCGAGCTGTAGAGCGCAATAAGAGCACGGTTAACAATGACAAGTGATGGTGAGTTATAAAGCTCCATAAGAGGGCGATAAGAGCACGATAAACAATGGTATATGATATAGAGCACCATAAGAGTGCAATAAACAATGGTGAGCTAAAGACCGCCATAAGAGCACGATAAACAATGGTGAGCTATACAATGCGATAAGAGCACGATAAGAGCGCATTAAACAATGGCGAGCTATTGAGCGCAATAAGAGTGCAATAAAAGTGCAATTACAGCGCAATTAAAGAGCAATTACAGCAAAATAAACAATGGCGAGCTATAGAGCGCGATAAGAGCACGATAAATAATGGCTAGTGATGGTGAGTGATGTAGAACACCATAAGAGCGCGATAAACAATGGCGAGCTATTGAGCACGATAACAGCACAATAAACAATGGCGAGTGATGCTGAGTTATAGAGCTCCATAAGAGTACGATAAGAGCGCAATAAACAATGGAAAGCTACAGAGTACGATAAGAGCGTGATAAAAGCATAGTAAACAATGGCGAGCTATAGAGTGCAATAAACAATGGCGAGCTATAGAGCGCAATAAGAGTGCAATAAGCAATGGCAAGCTACAGAGTGCGATAAGAGCACGATAAACAACAGCAAGTGATGGCGAGCTATAGAGCGCGATAAGAGCACAATAAACAATGGCGAGCTATTGAGCAGGATAAGAGTGCAATAAGTGCGCAATTACAGCACAATGACAGCACAATAAACAATGGAGAGCTATAGCGCGCAATAAGAGCACAATAAACAATGGCGAGCGTTAGAGCACGATAAACAATGGTGAGCTATAGTGCGCCATAAGAGCGCAATAAACAATGGCAAGCTATAGAGCACCATAAGAGCATGAAAGGAACGCATTAAACAATGTTGAGCTATTGATCACGATAAGAGTGCAATAAGAGTGCAATTTGAGTGCAATAAGAGCGCAATACTAGAGCAATAAGCAATGGCGAGCTACAGAGTGTGATAAGAGCGAGATAAACAATGGCGAGTGATTGCGAGCTGTAGAGCGCAATAAGAGCACGGTTAACAATGGCGAGTGATGGTGAGTTATAAAGCTCCATAAGAGGGCGATAAGAGCACGATGAACAATGGTATATGATATAGAGCACCATAAGAGTGCAATAAACAATGGTGAGCTATAGACCGCCATAAGAGCACGATAAACAATGGTGAGCTATACAATGCGATAAGAGCACGATAAGAGCGCATTAAACAATGGCGAGCTATTGAGCGCAATAAGAGTGCAATAAAAGTGCAATTACAGCGCAATTAAAGTGCAATTACAGCGAAAAAAACAATGGTGAGCTATAGAGCACGATAAGAGTGTGATAAACAATAGCGAGCTATAGAGTGCGATAAGACCACGATAAATAATGGCTAGTGATGGTGAGTGATGTAGAGCACCATAAGAGCGCGATAAACAATGGCGAGCTATTGAGCACGATAACAGCACAATAAACAATGGCGAGTGATGCTGAGCTATAGAGCTCCATAAGAGCACGATAAGAGCGCAATAAACAATGGTGAGCTATAGAGCACGATAAACAATGGCGAGCTATAAAGCGCGATAAACAATGGCGAACTATAGAGCGTGATAAGAGCGCTATAAACAATGGCGAGTGATAGAGAGCGCCATAAGAGCATGATAGGAGCGCATTAAACAATGGTGAGCAATTGAGCGGGATAAGAGTGCAATAAGAGCGCAATAAGAGAGCAATAAGCAATGGTGAGCTACAGGGTGTGAAAAGAGCACGATAAGAGCGCGATTAACAATGGCGAGTGATGGCAAGCTGTTGAGCACGATAAGAGCGTGATAAATAATGGTGCGCTATAAAGAGCCATAAGAGTGCAATAAAAGCACATTAAACAATGGCGAGCTATAGAGCACGATAAGACTGCAATTAGAGTGCAATAAACAATGGCGAGCAATAGAACGCGATAATAGCGTTATAAACAATGGCGACCTATAGAGTGCAATAAGAGCATGATAATTAATGGCGAGTGATGGTGAGTGATGTAGAGCATCATAAGAGCGCGATAAACAATGGCGAGCTTTAGAGCACAATACAAGCGTGATAAACAATGGTGAGCTATAGAACGCGGTAAGAGAGTGATAAACATTGGCGAGCTATAGAGCGCAATAAGAGCAGGATAAACAATGGCGAGTGATGGCAAGTGACGTAGAGCACCATAAGAGCACAATAAACAATGGCGAGTGATGGTGAGTTATGGAGCCCTATAAGAGCACGATAAACAATGATGAGCTATAGAGCACCATAAAAGTGTAATAAACAATGGCGAGTGATGGCGAGCTACAGAGCGCGATAACAGTACGATAAACAATAAGGATCTATAGAGGGCGATAAGTGTGCAATAGGAGTGCAATAAGAGTGCAATAAGAGCACATTACACAATGGCGAGCTATAGAACATGATAAGAGTGCAATAAGAGCGCAATTACAGCACAAATACAGCGCAATAAACAATGGCGAGCTATAGAGCGCAATAAACAATGGCGAACTATAGAGTGCAATAAGCAATGGTGAGCTACAAAGTGCGATAAGAGCGCGATAAACAACGGCAAGTGATGGCGAGCTATAGAGCGCTATAAGAGCACAATAAACAATGGCAGGC